>CAJPEV010003030.1:0-35637 GCA_905338385.1 Darwinula stevensoni | reverse complement strand
AAGGTAACAGAGCGGGGGCTCCAAAACCCACCCGAGCGATATCACGGTAGGAAATTATTACCTCCAAGAGGGCATCAGGGGCGGCAGTTGCCCCCCCCTAAAAAACGCCACTGCGAACGATGCATCTAAAAAAAAAAGCTTGCAAGTGCGTGGCTAATAATACTCATGGCAACTCTCGATGCCACGGGTCATAGAAATGTTCCAACAGGATACCACGATGGTTCAACGTTTCGTATTATTCTGAATACTTCATCAGGAGTACAGGGAAGTAGGCATCACACATTATCATTGTTACACCTGTTCAGGTGGAAAAAGGGATATTTGGACAGGAAGCCGATGTCGCTATTGAGACCCATGGTAGAAGTCTTCCGGAGGTAAATCTCCTTTAGTTCTTGAAGTTGCAACAGAAATTCACCTACAATTATGTCCACTTCAATGTCATCCAAAGAGTGTTGTGGCTCTGGGAAGTGTAAGGCGACCAGTAAATTCTTGATTCCCTGAGGAATAGAGGACTGTGGTTGCTAAACTGTAGTCGGAATGTCGAACCCGTTTCTCCTATATAAACCAGGTTGCACAGCTTCCAAGTGATGTTATACAACACGTTGGAAGATTCATAATTGCTTGCCTAAGGCGGTGCTGGGCACTTCACCGATTGAGGACGGATGAGACTCTCGACAGTCCAACGGCCGTGGTGTCCCATGGATCGGAGGATCACCATGTGCACCTAGTGCAACAGGTGGCTATGGCCTATGCGTCTCACCTGCCAGGTCCTCACGCTCATGGAAACATGATGATGCCACAACTAAGGAAAATTCATACTGGCTCGGGCGTCGCCCAGGATAAAAAGGGCAGCGCTGACTGCAGGTCTACCGGTGCAGTCAATGAAAAGTTGGCGACCGGAGGCTCTCACGTTCCTGTTCCTCACCAGGCAGAAGTGGGAGTAAGGNGTCTACCGGTGCAGTCAATGAAAAGTTGGCGACCGGAGGCTCTCACGTTCCTGTTCCTCACCAGGCAGAAGTGGGAGTAAGGGCTACTGGTGAAATACTATGCTCTGTCCAAGGAACCAGGGTTGACAGTCAACCCTCCTCTACTACGGAAAACATGCCCCCTGCAAGGAAACGTATGAAATGGACAAAATCCATGAACATTGACGTCATGCGGGCTTACTAGCAAGCACGATCCGATGCGCAAGGAGCGTACTGGAAGAAAATGCTCGAGCTCTGGAATCAATCCTAGTCTCTTGGAGAAACACACTTGTTTATTGCAAACAATGGGGTTTTCAAAGGAATGCGCAAGAAAACAATGGTTAGCTTCCCAATTGAGCTTAGCATGATGACAAGACCCATGACAAGACTCCCCGTATCGAAAGTTTGTTCAGAACTTCGCCTTTCTTCCCCTGATCTACGACATCATTGAGAAAATGGGAAGGACATTAAATTTTTCCAAAAAATCCAATCATAACTATAAATACTTTCAATATGGAACAATGGTACTTTAAAGTATTGTACATATGAACTCTTGAAAGTGTGACAACTTACGCAATGGATACAGAAATCTGCAGAACTCCTGCTGGCGCTGTCATCTTCGTTTGCTGACCATTGTGAGGAAATTACATATGATGGCGAAGTCCTTGATCATTTGCGTTTCGAAATTCACGCATTGGCTTTGGTTGCATGCATTTTCCCATTGTCCGTTACTCTTTTTCATTCCCTAAAGTGGAAAACTTGAATGGTTGGACAGAAAAAGCCATAGCCAGTGACTTCCTAGTTCAAGACTTCGGCATTGTTGCAGGCATCAGTCCTACTGCCTTGATTCAGTTATGATAATTTAAATTTTAGGCTGCAGGGCCTTAAATTTAAATTGCATTGGCTAACGCCATCAGAACATGCCATCCGAGTCCCCTACAGTTTCTTACTTGGTTTAGAATAAAACCCGACTTCCTGAACAAGGTCATTGACTTGACAGCAGCCTCCGAAAACTCTGCCACTCTTAGCTCATCGATTCTATTGATATGGAAGTAACCCAATACCTCAGTTCTACTTTTAAAAAAGGGAAAGTAGTTAAATTGTGGCCTTTCGGAGAAAGAGAACATTTCCATGCATAATCCATGTGGTCATGCTTCCCAGGGTTTATATTATTCGCAAGGAAGTGTTTTTATCTCTCAGAGATGCAACAGAACCCCAGTCTCTACTCATCATTCAAGGGTTTTCTCCTCATGGATATTTTACAATATGCATTTTGCTTTTCGAATGGATATCAAGGGAATGCTTCCCAACCTTGTAACATAATATTTAGTGCATTAACCCTTTGTTGAAAAAGGAAAGACTAACGGGGGAGTCACAAGCTCCTTTGGAGCTGCTTACTCATCGAGCAGGAAGGAGTTTTGCTTCTGCTCTAATGATTCGTGTCATTTATTAATGCCATTGTTTCAAAGACACATTGATTGAACTTAGGAGGAAAGTGTAACATCAGTTGTGTTCCAATGAGCTCATTGGAGAAGAGAGAAACCCTGCAAGCTATCCGCCATCATAGAGCAGCCATGTGCTTCTTTTCAGATTGTGCTTTCATATGAACCAAAAAAAAATAGAACGTAGCATTTAGGGACTGGAAATAACCTTCCATTGACAGGGTAAGATGTTGGCGAGAGCCACAACGAAGAGTTGGCAGAAGGAGAGGAAGGAAAGACCCATGATGATCCCCAGAATCCCGCCCAGTTCCCCAAGCATCTCCAGGATATCGTAGGACCACTGCTCTTTCAATACCTCCACCTCCGTCGATGGGAAGTAGATGTTTATTAGGACCGTGGGCATATACATGGAGGAACTCTTGTGGTCGGTCTCCAAAAAGGGACGAAACCATATGGACCGACAACGGAAGGGACACTTCCTGCTGCAAACGGATACGTTTCTTGTTCTTGTCAGGTCCTCATACTCCTTGATGAAGCGGGCGTATTCCTCCTCTTTCCGACACATCGTCTACTTTGATATGTTCAACCAAGGAACCACACACAAGGGGACTTCAAGCTCGACATTAGAGAATTTTCCATGCACTGAGGAAAAATGTGTTTTTATTTATTTAGAAAAAATGCTGTGCAGTCACGAGCCATGCATATGAAAATCGTTGGTCTACCTGGACGTGGCTGTAGATCGGATCGTCACTGCATGAGAACCTCCGGGTATTAAGGGAATGGATTTGAATGGGTCGAAGCACGATGTCCAGCCATTCGTATTCTGTGCTTACCATCACAGACTCTGACTTGGACTGAATTCCCTGGAACTCCGTCACCTAACATACGAAGAAACAATGAGTTCCTGAAATAATTACCTGTGCCCAGACAAGCCTGAGTTGGTTCAATAATAAAAAATTGCACGACAAACAGGTCCAACCTTAATTGATGATGCTATATATTCTCATATATTTTCCTGATTGTAAACCAAGGACAGTAAGTAATCAAAGCTTCTTATGGATGTTTTTAAATGGGGATGGGGGGGGGGGGGGGAGGGGGGTAGACGGAGACCCTCC
This sequence comes from Darwinula stevensoni, assembly GCA_905338385.1. Taxonomy (NCBI): domain Eukaryota; kingdom Metazoa; phylum Arthropoda; class Ostracoda; order Podocopida; family Darwinulidae; genus Darwinula; species Darwinula stevensoni. The sequence continues at coordinate 32,115 of CAJPEV010003030.1, read as the reverse complement.
TCGTAGCCTTTATAGAAAGTCGCATTCGGTGTGAGGGTGTGGCAGAGTCCCGGCTGGTACCGACCCGCCCGGGTCAGCAGAGGCGTCGTCACCCAGTCTCCCAGACCTTCAAATTTTGTATTGTAGTTAGTGAGGTTTCCATTAGTGCTTTCACAGTGCGATTGGCATTATGGGGAAGGTAGCGCGTTCATAATTCAAATTAACGTTGTGGTAGCCGTAACGTGTTTGAATCTCTCTCTCAGATTCCATTTTTTCACCTGGTGTGGCGCCCGTTGCGCTGATATTGAGTTCGACGATCTTTAATTCGGATCGGCCGATTTTGAATTTCAGCAATATCTCCCAGGTGCCGATGGACACTTCATTCAGGATCCCCTCCAGTTCATCTTTCTCCCGTCAAGCAAATCTTCCTTGATTTGATTATTCCTGTTCAGCTTGTAAGTCTCTCATGAACAGTACCTGCATCGGGAGAGTGTCGTTGGGATTCATGTAAATCGTCTTAGAGACGTATTTCATATTTCTCTTATTGAGAGCTACGTAGTCGTAGAAAGGCTCGTAGCATATTGTGATGCGGGGAAGTGCAAGATCCTCTTCTTCGATGATTGTGTAGAATGTGTCAGTTGGTCCTTCCAGGTACTTTTGCACGTACGCCACCACCTAGAAAAACGAATAAAGGGACGGATACTTCGACGTAAGACCGTACGCGGAAATGGTGTGTAAGTATTCAATGTGAAAGGATGGCGGCTCTACTGGCACCTTTCTCAGCACGGGGTTAATGCATACGGCTACAAGCTTCCAAAAGAAGTATCAAGTTCCAGTCCGGCACTTGTAGCCAATCCAACTTGAAACCAAAGCTCACCGCAGAATATAGAGTAAATGGACAAAGTACGAGTACAACCAGGACATCTCTTCCGTAGTGGCCATGAGTCGTCATGGTTCGATGGCATATCTTGCTGTACTTTCGCACTAACTTTTGGAGCCTAATTTATTTTGAAGTAGAGTCGTTTATGATCGGCAATGGGAGAGCAACCTCCGGTTTTTTTTTAGTTTAGGGTGCTTTGACACAATGACGATCTGGGCGGAAAAAGAAAAACTTAAAAATCAATATTCGTATAGAAGCTTCTATGAGCTGAACCCCATTGACAGCATGAGAGAGCATATACTCCATTACCACGTAAAAACAGGAAATCAGATAGACAAGCGAGTACCTCGCTGCCAGCCACCCCGAGGACGACGATGATCACGAAAAACAAGAAGTAGAACCGAAGACCTTTTCGTCTCTTTCCTTCACGAACCCCCACCACACTCCAGTCTTTCTACACCTTCCGATCCTTAAACAAATCTCCTCCAAGATCTCGTAGATGGAGAGCCGACTGACTCCCAAGAGCATCCCCAGAATTCCTGCCAGTTCCCCCAACATCTCCAATATATCATAGGACTCCTGCTCCTCCCACACCTCCTCCTCCAGCTTCGCCAAGAAGATGTTCACCAGAAAAGAGTCAAGAAAAAAGTCTTTGAATTGGATCTGACTCCTCGTGGTAGTGGGCCGATACTGGGAAACCTGGCAGCGCTCTGGACAAATGCATCCCAGTGACTCGTAATGTTTGCCTCTCACATGAAGCAAAGTCGTGTATTCCTCTGTAAAGGTCTCAAATCCATTTGCAGTTCGGCAGGGGGACTCCTTTTCCATCCAAGGACCATAGCAGGTCACATTGAGTCTCTTTAGCAGACATTCTTCCATGCACTTAGGAAAAGACAGGTTTCTATGAAATGAAGAATGTTTAGGATTAATTAATCTTTTTAAATATATTGTCGCCAACAAACCTGGACGAAGCTGTGCTGAGGATCCTGAGAACAATGGTGTTTGGGCGTATCCACGTTTTTCACGACCTTCGGATCCAATATAATGTTCAATACCTTTTGGAAAGGTTCAAATTCCACCATCTCGAAGTTAAATGGGATACTATCAATGTTGGACAGCTACAATGAAACACAGCAGGTACCGTAACGTATAGAAAATTATTTGGTTGACGCTTCAGGTGCTAGATGGAGAGACCTGTTCTCGTGGGTCAAGAAAAAAAAGATGATATCGATAGTATTGCCGCCAGTAGAGGTACTCATCTGTTCCTTTGAGAACGAACCGAATACCCTCTTCAGGTTCCCTGCCAAGCGGAGCGTTGAGGAGCAACGTGTGACAGCGCATGGGTGCCAACGACACAATGGTAAGCCCACTGTCTTCTTAGCCATAGTCACGGCTTCATCAACACTTCTGAACATTGACCAATATTATTGAATTTAATTTAGAAAAAAGGGAACATTTCCATTGAAAAGTTGTTGCCTGCTTTGAAAATAAAGTTATGCTCTAAAGAGAATTTCGAGACTAGTAAATTTTAATAAGTAAATTTTGGGGATGAGAAACCCGAATTACTTCATCAACATCTGCGATCGTATTAGGACATGAGAACAGACCAGGAGTTTCAATATCAGGAAGCCCCTGATGTCCGGGGACTCTCCGTATCCGTTCTTCGTCTGACATTCCGAATTTGATGCTGAGGAAGATCTCGCTCCCCTTCGACGACACTTCAGTCATAAACTCCGTCAAGTTCTACGCGATACATTTCTCAAACATTCCCATTCTTTGAGACGAGGAAGATTTAGGAGAAATTCTACGAACGGGATTGTTTTGATAGATGCGCTGAAAGTCGAGGAACTCGCTGCCAGCGAGGTCAAAAACCATGAAGTCTCTGTTAGAGTCCTTGGCCCGCTCAGAATGGAATGGAGGATCCTGGCAGAAGATCAGTTGAGGTAATTTCCAGTCCTCCTGCTCACGGATCTTGTAATGGCTTGTTGTCGGCTTCGTCACGTATTTCTCCACGTAATTCACCACCTTAAGTCACAAGCCATATGATCGAATCGGGACCAATCGATATCTCTCTCTCCGATGGAGTCAACCTCTGCCGCATTGAGGCTTTAGGGGTTCATCCCGCTAGGATGAGAACCGTCTTGAAATCCTTGAGTACGAAGGAAACATTGCAAATGGGCGTAGTTTTGTCTGTCGAGGAAAGGGATCTTATTCACGTATACATCGAAAGCTCAAAAATTCTCGAAAAACATTCAAATTCCTTTTTTTAAAATGAGATTGTGGATCCTATTCTTGGAAGGAACACGCGTGCAGGTGGAAACATTCCATCTATACCTGGATGCCAGACATGCTAAGCGCAGCAAGAACGACAAGAAGGGTAAGCACAAGCCGGAATCCAGGTCTCGATCCCGAATCCTCCGAGACACTCGACTCGACCCGCTCGCTCGAGGAGGGATGTTCCTCTTCCATGTCCTCCGCCTTTCTCTGTCTCCGATGGACAGTCCACTGGGATCCCAAGGTCTTTATTCCTATGCCACTTTTTCCTTATCGGGGTGAATGCGAGTCCTGAAAGATGCATATAGAAAGATTGCGTCCACCTGCATAATTGTGCACTTCGGACGTCCGATCGTTTGTGCAGAAGTGTGCCCAATCACCAGGATCTTCTTATTCCATTCGTTTCTCATCGTGAATTCTCCGCCTGCACTTATCCTCCTTTAGGAAGGAAAGATTGTGAAAGAAACGCAGCTCCTAGTTAGGTCCAACCACCAATTAGTTTATTTCGACCGATTGGTCTCTCGGTCCGTTAACTCCAGAACTTCCCACGTTTCCCATCGCTTTAATGAATTGCTTCCTTGCGCACAGGTAATACACGTAACGAGTATGAACAAATTATTTGAAGAGTCCTGGCAACTCCGGAGGAAGTAATGCTAGACTGGAGATCCCATGAGATGATGATAATTACAGTCTTGAGGCTGATTTTGTGGAGTCAGTTCCTCGAAGGAAGGTGGATTCGGTTGTGAAAAGAACCTGACGCGCAATAGAATAAATCAGGAAGGTTTCATTTCTAGTGTTGGAAGAATAATAAATTGGAATCGAGAGGACTCCAATGTTTTTCAAAACGCCTAAAAGTCGTGCAAATTGGAAATGTTTCATTTGCGACGACCGCACGTCATCTTTAAAAAAGAAGAAAAAAGAAAACATTCTACACTCCCAGCATTCCTACCATGCTTCGCAGACTTCGAAAACGTTCGCGAAAACGAAATGGTGAAACATTTACTCCCCAAATATCCCTTTATGGCTTTTCGTGCACTTTATCACTCTTAAATTTACAACCATTTCATATCAAGAAGAATGTGTTACGTTTGACCAATTTCAGGCCTGTTTCGCGTTTAATGAACAATTTCAGTTTGGACTTGGAACGTTAGGCCTATCTGGAGTTCCTCGAACCCTCCTGTTAATTCCGGGATATCCGGATAAGATATCTCCATTTCCCATCACATCGATCAATCACTGCTAACCACCGCTTCATTCTCAGCTGAACTCATGGACTCGGCGCGAAAATGCCTCATACATTGGAAAAAGAAAATCCTGAATCCGATACGAAGGATGAAACAGTCTTTCATCTGGCAAAATTTCGGCACGGTATCAGAAACATTGTTCTCCACGACCCCGGGGAGGTGGAGCTTTAAATTCGATGGGGCGATTCTGTGGTGAGAGAGAAAGAAGTGTGATAACTTTCGTTGCTGTTGATGCTCTCAGAGAGGAATACGAGGAGGATGAATTTTGCGGTGGGAAGGGGTTGAAGAAAGGTACGAGGCGCTACCGAAGCCTATTGATATAGTAATTTGAAATCCGTTTTTTAGAGGCTTTCCGTTTCTTCACCCCATCCCAACCGCACCTCACCTCTCCTTTCTCTACGGAGCTCACTAACTAACTAAGCCTAGCCTAACCAACGGACTGTCTTCGGGTCAAGCCTAGGCATACTTTTTTTTGAGGCATACTCAAACGAAACTCAATCCTCGACTTATTGAACCAATTAGGCCTATACGGATTAATACCTGGTCCTTGAGACAACTCGTTGAGGACGTGTAACGTTTGGTCAATCATATGCCCATTCATACTTTCACGAACCATTTCAGAGGAAACTTTTAAAAAATATCTAAACTTCAACCATTTAATTTCAAAGAGGATGTGTAACGTAACACTGTTTATAGGCTTATTTCGCTTTTCATGAACAATTTCAATGCGGACGTAGAACGTTAGGCCTATCTGAAGTTTCACGAACCATCTGGAATCGACCTGAGGTGAGAATGCCTCCAGGAAGCATGCATGCTAGCCATGGTGCGCGCCATTCCGTTAATTCGGGGATGTCCGGATAGCATATCTCCATATCTCACCTCTTGGATCAATCACTGCTAACCACCGTTCCAATCTCGACTCATCTAATGAACTCCACACAAAATTATATCTAACATTAAATAACATAAGATCCAGACGCCGATACTAAGGCCAAAAAAGTCATGAATCTGGCATAACTAAGGCACGATATCCGGCAACACCGGAGGATGGGACCGGAGCAATCGCGCTAAGCCTAGATTAACGGCATCTGATTTCATTTTTTAATGGGGAAATGGTGCACTGGAAGTAACAAGAGGACACTCTTTGCTGTTAGTGCTCTCAGAGAGAAACAAGAAACAGTTTGATTTTGTCCTTGGAAGGGGTTAAAGAAAATAGCAGTGAATAAAGTAAAACTTGACATTGAGATCCTCAATGAACAGGTGGATATTCCTCCAATTTCCTGTGGGTGAGAATGAAACCACTCAGATATTTCTTAGATCCGACGCTCGAGTCTCAACCCGAAATTTTTAACTTCATAATAACAGAGATGATAATAGTACAGCGGAATTGAAGTATCGGATTTCACTCTCTCCCTCTCTCTTCCTCCCTCTCCCCCTCCCCTTTCCCTTTCTCTCTCTCCCCCTCCCCCCTCTCTCGCTCTCCCAGTCTCTCTCTTCGTAACCTCTCTGACTCAATCTTTAAAAGGTTATCACTTTCACTTCTCGCGCTTTAGTACACACGCATCCGAAATCAACAAGCAGCAATTCACTGACGCGTGGCACCCTGAAGAGTCTCACGCGTAACGTCCAAGCGCACGTAACAGCGTCGAGGCACAGGTTGCGTCAACGGGATATCTGTCATGTTAGCCCAAGGAGATCAGAGACATAGTACGTACAACGAGACTGGACATGGCAGTCGAAGATCTCACGCCGATTTGAAGGGCTGGCGGCCATCACTGATGGCGTCAAGGAGATGAGGCCTGATATTCACCAAAGCACCAGGTGGTCATGGTCGATGTGTTCAGGATTCGGTTTCTATGAAAGAACACAGACTGGATTGGGGTCACGTCTTCCAATAATGAAACGGGTTTGATATCTATTAACCCTTTCGGAAATTCTAACCTAAGGTGTGACGAAATTTCATCAACCTCATGTAGACCCTGAGCCTAACTTCATATGGTGCTGATAATGCACCTTCGACTGGGATCAAACGTTTTTGATGGAATAATGGTCATCCCGATCAGAACTAAGTCAGGAAATTCGCCCATTATCTGCAAATTGAGCTGAATAGGGCACTCAACTAATAAAGGACGCCCCAAACGACTCGCTTCAATTGGGAAAGAGCTACGCCGTGGAAAGGGACGATTATCAAGGAAAATGCCCTTAAAAATGAATGAAACCACTCCGTGGAATGGAGATTCCATCGAAACGGAGCTATCCCGGTTGAGGATGCCTTAGATAGGAACTGGACCGAACGGAGCGCGTCCCGCTGTGGATGAATATCCACTTCCACGGGCTCGATGAAGGATCCGGAAGAGGCGAAGGGCCTTCGCGTCCTTCTCTGGTGGATCTTGCTTGCCGCTGCTCACGCCCTTTCCGTCGTTCAGATTTAGTCGCTCGTGGTCCGTTTTGTGTTGAAGTCGGGTGACATCGTGAGTTTGCAGCTCCAATGGGCTCGTGTATGGTCAATCCAATCCAACTCTGCACACTTTTAATCCTCAAAGGAGTCGATAAATGACATCCATGTGGGTGATTTCCCTCTGACTCCGCCAGACACTGACGCGACGCCCCTGAGGGGGGGGGGAGGGGGACATCACGTGTTTATGGTTTTAGAACTCTTATTAAGATGCTGGCCGTGTGCCAAGAACACTTAGTTCGCCACAGATATCCCCGAGCCCTTTTCCGGCAATTTGACAGGCTAATTACAGCCCTAAATTAATGGGCTACCATAAAATAGGCAATGCCGGCGTGTAAAAATTGGACCGGATTGACTTCATATTTCTCTCCCCGAATTACCACAACCCACTTTCCCTGCTTTTTACGGGAAAACGTTGAAATTCATGTTGCACGATTTTCCCCGAAAGGAGACCAAAAATACCCCCAAAACAGAATCACGTCCCTCGAAGAAAATTCTAGATCAATGTCGTTTTTCTTAAAGTACGAGTATCCTGCTTTCCTCGTATCCTGCTTTGAGCCAGCCTTCTGTTGCTTGCTAGACGGCAGTTATGTCGGAGATGAGCCGAAAATATTATAAATGGAAACAGCAGACAATTCAGGAATGTCAGAATTCAATTAGAATATTTTTTGTTTCCATTTCAGTAATAATATTTAGATTTGGATTTCTTAAGCCTAATGAAAGATGGGCACTGTAAACATCAATGAAAGCGCAAACAATTTTATGATAGCACACATGTTTTTTTTCAGTTCTGTTCAAGTCATGAAGATATCATGTAGCCACGTAATTTTGACTTGAGTTTCAGATGCCAGTGGAAAAGTATAAAAAACTGTTTCAAGCATTTCTATATTGTTTTACCTCGTCAGAACCTAGTTACTTAAAATGGCTGTTAAAATCGACTCGGTATAATCCAGCTCCCAAATATGGTTCTGCAAGAAAGCTCATATGTGCATGCTACTCGTAGGTGGTGGGTTATGTTAAGAAATACCAAGAAATCCCTACAACCACTCAGTACAAGGTCCTGCAAAGGGAGGAATTGGAACTCCCACTAATCGTGATCTCCACTGATCGGAATACTGACACCATTTTCAACTTGGGTGTCTTCGACAGGGAGGGACGTGGGGTGGACATAAACATCAATCAAACCTTCGATAAACCTGGAGTAAGACGAGTCAAGCACAAATCCTATGAAGGAATCATCCGGAAATTGTCCTGAATTACGATGTGTCACTAGTTATTAGGGATTAAAAGGAGTGCTGAGTGCCTGTACTAGGAAGGTCTCTGATTTGCTCAAAGCCATCCTATTGAGAGGTGATAATATCGGCATCATCGTCTTCAATACGGAAGATCCGATGGACATCAGCACTCCCGATAGGTGAGATGCCGTTTTCAGGCATCTAGGTAAGAGCCAGAAGGAGGACGGCTTCTTCCCATACAGGCATCGGGGAATGAAAGGGGAAAGCGCTGCAAATGTATCCCAGATGCAAAGGCCAACCATGTGTCTGTCATTCCTTCACGTCCAATCGCACCCTGGGCGATTGGATTGATTGGAATCACACTCTGAAATGTTACATTCTTGAAAGAGGCGACTCGCCCAGGCCAGCTGATTTCCTCGTCTCCCTTTCCTCCCAGGGAGAAATAGAGGCTAGTAAATGAATTTTTCTGGTCAGATCTCCTCGCGCGACACTGACGCTCAGTCGATACAGCACTAATATTCAGATTTTACCTCTTTTTATAATGAATTTCTGGTAGCAGAAACCTCTTTTTTACATGCAATATGACCTGAACAACTGAACACACATGCCAACCCTACACTCCAGTTGCCCAGACAATAGTAGTAGACAGTCGCATTGTTGTAGAGAGTTCTATTTTCCATGTAGAAGGAATAACTTAATTCAAATTCCTCCCACAGAGGAGACACAGCAAGAGCATGGGCAAGCATATGCAGTGCCTTTTGCCTATTATACGGTTTCGGGAAAGGGAAGGCTAATCCAAAATTGAATATGTTTAACCACATAGGATCCTGATCAAGATGACATAGCAAGCAATGAAGTACTTTCAGGCAGGTCCAGATTAAGGAATTGCAAGGACCGGGGTAATTGGATTCTTGGTCCCTCCCCCCTCTCCCCCCTCTGCCACCGCTCAAACTCCTTCACCCCACCCAACCTTAATACGTAACGTTTTTAATTTCCTTTAGGGGGCCTTCCGGAAAAATGAAGCCCGAGATAACATCAATTCGCTCCCTCCAACTTAACCTGGTCTTGCCTTGAGGACATCATCTCAATTCTATCTGTTGTCGATATGATGGAAACGTCAAAATTATGTAAAACACCTTCTTAAATATTTTGTGAGGTACTACAACTGCGAGACATCCTCAAGTCTGTGTGACATTTTTTTTAACCATAAAGTGGGAGAACACATCGAAACAACCCCCCAAAACACCTATATCAGGTACTTCGCTACTAACTGAAATCTCTCGAGATGTGCTTGATAGCAGGCTCAATGGTGAGTGGATTACATTTCCCATCCGCCTTGAATGCTTCGTGTTCAATTTATTTCTCTAGGATACTAGGCGACTGCATCGAGGACTGTGCAAATGTCAGAATATGCAATAGATGTTAAAATTGTATGAGGGAACAGGCGGTTGATTCTGTTACGTTCTCCTTTTGAATATTATACATACCAACCAATAATAAAAAAATCACACAAAACACAATCAAATCTAGTGACTTGGAAGGACTCTCTTCTTCCCGCAAGAGCGAATGTCAAAGAGAGCCACGTCTAAGAGGTCGTAGATGGACAGAAGGGAGAACCCGAGCATGATCCCCAGACTTCCTCCCAGTTCCCCAAGCATCTCCAGGATGTCGTAGGACCACTGCTCCTCCAGAACCTCGACCTCCATCGACGGAAAGTAAAAATTGATCCAAGCAGAGGGCATGTTCTCACTATTGCCGATGTTGTTCGTCTCCAAGATGGGGCGGAACCGAACGGATTGGCACCGCCGCAGACATCTCTGATTGCATCTGGATGCATTCGTCGTCTCGATCAGGTCCTCGTACTCCTGGATGAAACGCGTGTACTCATCCGCTTTTCGGCACAAGGGCTTCTTGGACGCGTTCAACCAAGGACCCACACAGGAGGACTTCAGACTCAACAGCAAGCAATTTTCCATGCACTAATAAAAATTAGGAATGGTATCATTTAAAGTTTTGCTGCCCTGATCAATGGATTATACTAAATACATTGATACTTGAACGTGGCTGTAGGCGGGATTATGGGTGCACGGCGACTTTCGGGTGCTGAGAGTTTTGATGCGGGCGGGCCAAAGTTGGATATCCTGTTGTTCGTATTCCGCGTTCACCACCACACACTCCGCAGTCGACGGAATTCCCTGGAACTCCGTCATCTGGCATCCGAAATATCATTATCTAATCGATGTCATTCAGTCTTGGAAAATGAAAACGTTAGCATGCAGTCGGTATGCCCCAAAAAGTTTTTTTTTCCTGAGATAATGTCAATGCAGCTAGATGGCTTTGAAGAATGGATCGCTGGAACGCTTCTAGCACAAACGAAAAACGTTTTTGGCTAGAAGTAACAGCGTTCGTGTCTGAAGGACTAACTTGTGATCACGGTATTGCGTTTAATGAGAAGGCAATAATGGAACATGTAGAGGTAAATATACACGTTCCACTCTTGCCCCACGCCATTCCAAAACTAACGCCGTCTTCGTGGCTCGATGAAGATGGAATGCGGGAGGTCCAGGTTCGAATCCGACACGCGGCAAGGGATTCCCCTTCTCCTGCGTTGACAATTCAATTGCATTCTGGTAAAACATAATTTATCGATGGCAGCCAACATTGAAGTTGTCATCCCGTTCCTGTGGAAATGGAACTACATCAGGATCCGTGGGAAGGTGGGCATTCGTCCTCGTTCGTGTGTGCCCTCATATTTCCCGTTTTAGAAATGAAATGAAACGAACCATGGAAAGTTAATCGAGTTGGCGCCATGTAAGCGATAAAACTGCAATAAAGAGTCATTCCACCTGAAAACGACCAGGGTGTGAGATCCACCATCTCGGATTTGGACGGAAATCACCATACACCTAGAGGAATCAATTTTATAGAAGCCATAAATAGTTTACCTCTTGCTCAGATAACCAGGTTTATGTATTTGAATGTGACATTTTTGGCTCATTGCGCGCTTATTCGGACTTGAACTGTGAAACAGTTTATGCAATAGTCTGTTGTTTTAACACAAGCTGCATTCTGGTGTCATTTTCTCATGAAATTGCCGTCTTTAATATTGGACACTATTTTCTGAAGCTTATAGGGTTGGTTGATGAATGGAGGGCTAAGTTTACGCTAAGTTAGCTTCTCCGCTGGGCCATGGCTAAAGTGATCCTCCCGTGTCGGTTGATGACTCGCAGATTAAGTCGGTGTTAGCAAACCCCACCTTCACACTCTTCACAACCCAGTTCTCTAGGGATTCTCACCCAATGTCCCACTATGCATGCGCTTCCTGGTTTTGCATGTCTGGCCTCTTCTTGGTGGCGGTTCATTTGGATCGGACGGATACGTGCCATTCATTGGCGCGAGGCAGTCCCCTCGATGCTTCCTGGGTTCCTGGAGTTGCATATGTTGTAGTACGGTGGTTTCCTATTGAGTTTGACAATTTTTCACTTGACCCACGCGCATAGGACGTTCCTCATGTATAAGAACCGATTTCAAGTGACAGTCAATACTCCTCATTATCGTAACATGTAAAATGATTGGAACGATTCCTGATATTCGGACTCAGCACTTGCAAACCTTATATTTTCTGTTAGTTCAAAGATGTCAACAAAATAAGCTATGGCAGTCACCCGTAAGCAAGAACAATTGTTATGTATCCATCAAAAGGCCTATTTAGATAGGTACTTTCATACCTAATAAGGTAGGTAAAAATCGTTCTCGAGAATAGATTCGACAGTCGCAACGGCAGGAAAAAAATGGGAGCCAAGAGAGGGAGACGAACAACATGAGGGAGACAGAATATTCTATGGGGAGAGCACTCGCGATCGCGCTGAGCGCTCGCGTGTCATGCGTGCGCGCGCATGCCACGGACCATGGACCATAGTGGATTTTATTACATAGATTAATCTGACCTTGTTTACAAGACTAGTTATTGAATTCCGATTGTCGTGGCTTGATACAATGAATTAGACGTGATTTAACATATTGCAGAGTAACTGCTCTTGGCACAATTAACAGGGATGACAAAATTCACTGCAATCCCCCATGGTAGCTCGACATAGGCAGAATAAAGAAGCATAAAGAAGAAGCATTCTTGGTAAAAACGTCATCTGCTCACTCATTCACATCTAAATATATTGTGCATCAGTACCGCATGACCACGGTTTCTCTCATCGCGTACCTTTTCGACCTGGTCGGTGAAGTAGACGGTGTAGACGAGAGGGGGATTCCAGCTCCCAGATTCATTCCGGCTATATCTCCTTATTCTTTGCGTCCCGCTGACTCTGATGCGGAGGCCCTCGTATTTGCCCTTGGGCAAAGTCGCTTTTGGCGTGAAGACGTGGCACGCCCCCAGCTGATACTCGCCCCCGCGGGTCAATAGAATCGTCGTGCTCCAATCTCCCAAGTCTGCGAGATTGCGTCAGAATCAGATGACTCTCGCTTTTCCTTTACTTTCTAAAGGGGTTCAATTTATTCACTTGTAGATGAGATGTCGCTGAGGCCTGAAGCATTTAAATTCTTCTGGAAGAACACAATTGCAGATCGACCGATCCTATATTGACTCGTAACCTGCCAGGCGCTGATGGACATGTCTTCCAGGATCTTCTCCTAGTCTTCCTCATCCTGTAAGGTGAGAATACCCGACTGGGTTAATCTATTGTCACACGACCGAAAAGCTCCCCGTTCTGAAGTCCTGCCTGAGTTCCAATTCTACCTGAGTAGGGAGGGTGTCATTGGGATTCACGCGAACCGTTTTCAGATCGTATTTCAATTTTCTCCAGAGGATAGCCTCGACGTCGTAAAAGGGGTCTGTGCAGAATGTGATCCGAGGAAGAGAAAGGTTTTCCTCCTCCACAATTGTGTACCGGGTATCAGTCGGTCCGTCCAGATACTTTTGCACGTACAGCACAACCTGAAGAGACGAAAACAGCTGGATGCACTGGACCCAGACATCAGGATCTTGAACTCACTACAGAGCGTGGCACAATCACATTCAATTGAAGATGCTGGAATTTAAAGGAAGGTATGCTAGTAATAATGTAAATGTCAAATGGGGCAATATCATTTCGTATGTAAGAGAAGTGTTTTCTCGTATTACATCGTCTCAATGCGAATCATTTGGAGGACATTTATACATGAAGTCAGCATGGGCGATGGAAATTTCCATAATTCTATATATACAAGGATATTTATTCATTTTTTTCGTAATGAGGAAGAAAAGAACGAGCCAAATGCAGAGCATAATGCATGTTTTCAATCCATGATGGGAATTAGAATTAAAAAACGCTTCGCAAGCAGAAGCAGAAATCGCATATTCCTCTTACTATGGACCAAATGGGCGAGGAAATACACGTACCTCGTTGCCGGACAGCCCGAAGGTCATTAATACGACGGAGAGAGAGATGTTTTTACTCTTGGAAGTACGAAAGTGCGCTCTTAATGACGATGTTGTGCAGTTGCACATGCGTGGACTAAACTGCACACTCCATGACGGTGCGCAATATCGTCAGGTAAAGCGCAATTACGTCTCATTTGTAAAGATAGAGGGCGCTGAATTTGTCTCGCAACTTTCCCATTCCCCCGACAGATGGAAGAAACTTTATAATTTCACGGGCGTTTTGTCTCGTAAAAACATTTTGACTCCATTCTAATTTAATTTTTCTACTTGACTCTCCCGCTTCAGGACTATACAGTGGATTCTGTTTTTTGGGACACGTTGGTTCCAGGCCAATTTGCCCCAATTAAGCGGCTGCCCCAATAAAGCGAACTTATATCATAGTATAGTAAGAAACCCAGACACGAATGGCCTTTGTGCAAAAAAACAAAAATTGCGATTCACGAAATGTCCTCATAGTTGCTTGCTTCGTGTCCATGCTTTTCAAAAGCACCAATGCCAAGAGCACCATGTCCGCTATCATCCAAACCCTTCTCAATGAAGTAGCGCTTAAGGATGTCCACCGAGGGCTCTTACGTGGCCTTTTACGCGAGTCACCTTAGATAAAGTCTCATGCTCCTCGTCGGCGACATCCCCTTAGCAAGGCCTCTTGGCAACGATGTCCGAGATTATATCGTCCGCAAAGTCATCGTGTTCGGTGAAGCATGGTGCGTTTTCGTCGATGTTAACGTAGGCTCTTCCGTTAGTGACAATAATGATCAGACCCCCGTCATTGGAAGACGCTGGCACCTCTGGACCGGAATAAAGCCAGATCTACGGAAGCTGTTTCCGATGGTCTCAGCCTTAACAGTNTAATGGTCAGACCCCCGTCATTGGAAGACGCTGGCACCTCTGGACCGGAATAAAGCCAGATCTACGGAAGCTGTTTCCGATGGTCTCAGCCTTAACAGTCGGCCAGCTCGTGAAATTTCAACGCACTTGCATAGAAATGGTTCCGTTCCTCACAAAAAGTCCCGATAAACCGGCTGCCCCCATTAACCGATGGCCCAACAACGTGGAATCCACTGTATTTAACGGAAAATATCTACTTTTCTTTTCACGATTACATTCTTTAGATAGCGTCATCATATTTAGAATGATTTCCAGCGGAATTAATTTCTTCATCAGAAATTATTCTTATTTGAAATTTTATGTGCTTCCATCATTAAAAAGTATTTCTGAATCCCTTAAATTTGCCGAGCGACTTAAGCCGGACAGCCGGACTTAAGCTTGGCAGAAGGCGGTATACAGTACTCGTATTTCATGAGAAATTATGCTGAGGGAGCGCAGAAAGAAACATTATATAATATACTGGATGCCCATTTAGCAAGAACTACAGGCTCGCATTCCATTAGTGAATCCAGAAGGATTTCATTCAGTGGAAGTTTGAATTACTAAGTTCCCTACAGAGCCATATCGAGGGCGATGCGAGCGGTGAGCCCTCGCAAGGCGCCGATTCGCTGCCAAATCAATATAACACATTCTTAAAACCTTTTTTCTTAATTCAAGTTCTCCTGAGTTTAGCTAAATTAAGGACAGAAATTAATACGCTATGTATTGTCGGTGGAGCCGAAGTTCTCGCACAGATATCTCGCACAGGACGCCAAATATCCCAGGTAAGGCACTGGTTCCCTGCACCGGTAAGACAAATGAGAACTTTGAGGAAAATAGGGGGATCATTGCAAGTAAAAAATTAACACGTTTTGCAATAGTATTTTCCACCATCTAAAAAAAATGAAGAAATTCATGGCGAAAGGCTCCAGTCTTATGCCGCTCAAGAACTGGAGTATCATCTTGTCTTCAATGTCTTCAGTTTTTTTTCTGGCAGAAGTTCACTTCACTTCAAGTGAAATTCAACGAAAAAGACTATGCATGAGGTAAATTCTCTCCTGACCTTACATAATGTTTTCACTTAGACTTTTGTGGGATGGTAGAGTACGGTTCAGGATTAGTTTGCCCAGATTTCGTTGAATTGAGCCCAGAGTTGCCTAGAGAATCTTCACCCAATTCAGATCGAAAAGTCAAAATGTGCGAAAATATTGCACACGTTTAGACGAAATCTCACACTACGTGACAATATTGCACATTTAGGACAAATCTGCACATTACGTGACAATATTGCTCGTTTAGGACACATCTACTCAATTCGCGACAATATAGCGCGTGTTTGAACAAATCTAACAATTCTGCACCTTTCAGGACGAAACTTCGCATTACACAATATTGCACGTTTAGGACCAGACCTCGAAATACGCAAATATTCATTTACAATGGCATATTTTATGGGGGGACAAGGGCCGCGTCCTTGGCGCTTCAGGGACAGAGCCTGACGCTCCCTTGGAAGCAATACTTGTTCCTCCTGATATCACTCGGGTGGGGTTTGGTGCCCCCGCTCTGCTGACCTCCCGTCCCCCCCTCCCACCGACTCTTGAGCCAAAGTAAGCCACTGTGCATATAGTTTTATAAGTATGCAATATAAAGTTTAACCATGAAGGAAACGGAAAATTCCAGTGGATAATACTACGAATGGACAGACTCATAAATGGTAAGGCGAATTGTAAGGCTGAAGTAAGGGTAAATCAAGAATCCAATATGCATATCAACTTTCGTAGCCGTCAAATGACCATGGATTATGTGGCTTACCAGGTTGCTTTTCTACAAATCCCCTCACAAATAAAACCATCGGAACCGTGCGGCCAATCGGCACATACTATGACACCTCTCTCCCATAAAGAGCAACATTGCCTTTTTTAAAGTGTATTATCTTATATGTATGGCATTACAGCTTCCAAAGACAGGATATTAATGATAATAAAGTCTCTCACGACCCGTTAAAGTGCGGTTTCAATACTGTGCCGCTGTCTCTGTATTTTACACGGACTTCCAAGGTTTGTTGAGCGAAGAAATAGGCTTCGCGTCGAAGCCTACTAGAAATACAGAGTTGTCTTTGACATGAGAATTGCAGACCCTTACTGAGAAAAGATATTTAAAAAAAAATAAGAAAAAATCCCTCTTGGATGTACGAGTCATGCAACTAAAAAATTGATTTCCACCTCAGAAAGGTGCAATATTTAGGTTCGGTTTCACATGCAACACCCTTTGTAAGAGTGCTGCAGCTCTGGTAGCGGGACAGAGTTCAGGCAGGTATGTGTGACAACTGCATTTTAAAAAGGGTGATATGTATTGCTTATAGCAAATGCATCTGCATAAGTGTTGTTGGAAAACTTACCTGAAATTGGCAAGATTTCCAACGCTGATGAACATAATCTCAGATAACTTGTAGATAGAATATACTTAGAACTTGAAAAAAATCAGGAAAAGAAAACGTAGCGTAGTAATAGCAAACACCCAAGCCTCGTTAATATGGTTTCAATTTCTTGAAAATTAGGAAAAACTGGGGACATCTTTCAGCGAAAAAACCGCGTCCAGCTATGACGTTGGCATCAGCGCGTTCTGTTATGAGTTATAATCAGTAGATAAAGAAATTCGCAGGAGAAAAGTGAGAGCATTCAACGGAAACCCTTCGATACGAATCTTAAAGCGCTTAATTAATAATCTAAAAAATTGCTCAGAGGGATAGTGATAGCGTATTGTTCTTACAGAATGGCGTAAGGTTTTGTGGAATCTGGAGGGATTTTGAATCTCCCTAGTGACTTGCATGATTTCGATAAACAATAGAGTTTCCTGAAACTGTCAAAGTCATTTGAATATCAGTACACCCGAGATAAGTTCAAAATCTCCGAAACGGAAAAAAAATATTTCCACTGCTCGATTTTCCCCACTGCGGGCAATTCTCCTTCCGTGCGCGGATATTTGCTGCGTGTGTTCGCTACTGCTGATATAAAAGTGGAAAACTGCGGTAGCGTCAAGAAATGAAGTCATTGAAGGTTTTAGAATGGATTAGGGCCAGATTAGGAGGGGGGGTTGTTGCCCCCAGCCCCGCTCTTCCAGGGGGACCCCTGAAGGAAAGGATAACATAATGTATTCACGTGAAGTAGCAGGAGATTCAAATCCAAAATTTGCACCACCAGGTAAAATGTTGGGGCAGGGGAACTCCAAGAATCCGCTTGCCCCAGGCCTCACAACTTCTAAAACCGGCCCTGGAGTGGGACAAGCTAAATCTTCATCGGTATTTCGGCTGGCGTCCTTAGAGAACGAACAGAATCCTATCCTTCGGACGGGTATGGGATGACTCAATGTTACTCTGAGCATGTGAATGGATGTTAAGGACAATTCTAGAACACGGTCTCTTTTCCGTCCTCCTTCCTCATTTCGCAAACTTTCTTCTTGAGTTCAGCTTAATGGCTTTTGCGGTTTTGTTTTTGGTGCAGGGGAAGCTGGAGAGGTATAGAGGGGGGAGGGGGGGTGGCGGAATATCTCGCACAGGGCGCCAAATATCCCCGGTACGGCGCTGGTCCGGTAAGAGTGATGAGAACTTTGAGGAAAATAGGGAGATCATTATGAGTAAAAAAATGACCATATTTTTTCTAAAGCATTTTCAACCATGTTAAAAAAAAAAATAATAAATAAATTCATAGCTAAAGGCTCCATTCTTATGTCGCTCAAGGACTGCACCCTGTCTTCGAATTTTCTGCTTTTTATTGTAGAAGTTTTTTTTACACTCACTTCAAGTAAAGTTGAACGAATGAGACTATGCATGAGGTAAATTCTCTCTTCACCTTACATAATGTTTTCACTTAGACATTTGCGGAACGGTAGAGTACGGTTCAGGATTAGATTGCCCAGAATTTCCTGGAGAAGGTTTGCCCAATTTAGAACGAAAAGTCAATATGTGTGAAAATATTACACACGATTAGACAAAACCTCACATTGCGCGACGATGCTGCACATTTAGGACAAATCTGCACATTACGTGACAATATTGCACGTTTAGGGCACATCTACTCAATTCGCGACAATATTGCACACGTTTGGACGAAATCTCGCATTACGTGACAGTATTGCAAGTGTTTGAACAAATCTCTCAATTCAAGACAATATTGCACCTTTCAGGACGAAACTTCGCATTACACAGTATTACACGTTTAGGACCAGACCCCGAAATACGCAAATATTCATATACAGTGGCATATTTTATGGGGGAAAAGGGCCGCCCCATTGGCGCTTCAGGGATAGAGCCTGACGCTCCCTTGTAGGCAATAATTTTTTCCCCTGATATCGCACGGGTGGGGTTTGGTGCCCCGCTCTGCTGACCTCCCCCCAACCCTGCTCCCGACTCTTGAGCCAAAATAAGCTACTGTGCATTTAGTTTTATAAGTATGCAGTATAAAGTTTTATAATGAAGGAAACGGAAGTTCCTGAGGATCATTCAACGAGTGGACAGACCCATCAATGTAAAGGCGGATTGTATGGCTGAAGCAAGGGTAAATCAAAAATCTAATATACATATCAACTTTTCGTAGCCGTCAAATGACCATGGATTATGTGGCTTACCAGGTTGCTTTTTTACATACCCGCTTACAGATAAAACCATCGGAACCGCGCATCCAATCAGCATATACCAAGACACCTCTCTCCCATACATAGCAATATCAATGGGGGCTGTTGCCCCGTGCCTCACTTTCCCAGGGTGCCCTCGAAGGAAATTAAACACATCAAGTATTTGCGTAAAGTAGCAGGGGAGTGGACCAAGAACTCACTTGCCCTTGGCCTCGCAACTTGTTGATATGGCCGTGCATTCACCCTTTCACTAGTGGCGGATCCAGAGAGGGGGGGGGGGCGGCGACTGCCCCTCCCCTGGTCAAGTTCGCAGTCTATTTTTTTTAATTTAGAAGCACATAAATTAATGCTTATTAGCTCCTGTGAAATTGATATTCAGGGTTTTTACCCTAGACGAAAAATGAATAAGCGATAGGACGGAGAGTGGTGGTAGATGAGGGGGGGGGGGGGGGGGGATGGGAAGTAGGAAACAGACCTATGAAAACCCTATGAGCAAATTCTGTGTCCGCCACTGCAGTAGTTTTCAAACTTTTAATTATTAATAATAATAAAGTCTCTCACGACCCGTTAAAGTGCGGTTTCAATACTGTGCCGCTGTCTCTGTATTTTACACGGACTTCCAAGGTTTGTTGAGCGAAGAAATAGGCTTCGCGTCGAAGCCTACTAGAAATACAGAGTTGTCATGGACATGAGAATTGAAGACCCTTACTGAGAAAAGATAAAAAATAAGAAAAACATCCCTCTTTGATGTGCGAGTCGTGAAACTAAAAAAAAATGATATCCATCTCAGAGAGGTGCAATATTTAGGTTCGGTTTCACATGCAACACCCCCTGTAAGAGTGCGGCTGGTCTGGTAGCAGGACAGAGTTCAGGCAGGTTCGTGTGGCAACTGCATTTTAAAAAGGGTGGTATTCATTGCTTATAGCAACAGCATCTGCATAATTGTTGTTGGAAGACTTTCCTGAAATGGGCAAGATTTCAAACGCTTATGAACATAATCGCATATTACTTGTAGGTAGAATATACTTAGAACTTGAAAGAAATCAGGAAAAGAAAACGTAGCGTAGTAATAGCAAACACCCAAGCCTCATTGATATGGTTTCAATTTCTTGAAAATTAGGAAAAACTGGGGACATCTTTCAGCGAAAAAAACCTCGTCCAGCTATGACGTTTGCATCAGCGCGTTCTGGTATAAGTTATAATCAGTAGATAAAGAAATTCGCAGGAGAAAAGTGAGAGCATTCAACGGAAACCCTTCGATACGAATCATAAATCGCTTAATTAATCATCTAAAAAATTGCTTAGAGGGATGGTGATAGCGTATTGTTCTTACAGTATGGCGTAAGGTTTTGTGGAATCTGGGGGGATTTTGAATCTCCCTAGTGACTTGCATGATTTCGATAAACAATAGGGTTTCCTGAAACTGTCAAAGTCATTTGAATATCAATACACACGAGATAGGTTCCAAATCTCCCAAACTGGAACAAAATATTTCCACTGCTCGATATTCCCCACTGCGGGCAATTCTCCTTCCGTGCGTGGATATTTGCTGCGTGTCTTCGCTACTGCTGATATAAAAGTGGAAAACTGCGGTAGCGTCAACAAGTGAAGTCATTGAAAGTTTTAGAATGGATTAGGGCCAGATTAGGGGGGTTGTTGCCCCCAGCCCCACTCTTCCAGGGGGACCCCTGAAGGAAAGGATAAAATAATGTATTTACGTGAAGTAGCAGGAGATTCATATCCAAAATTTGCACCACCAGGTAAAATGTCGGGGCATGGGAACTTCAAGAATCCGCTTGCCCCAGGCCTCACAACTTCTAAAACCGGCCCTGGAGTGGGACAAGCTAAATCTTCATCGGTATTTCGGCTAGCGTCCTTAGAGAACGAGCAGAATCCTATCCTTCGGACGGGTACGGGATGACTCAATGTTACTCTGAGTATGTGAATGGATGTTAAGGACAATTCTAGAACACGGTCTCTTTTCCGTCCTCCCTCATTTCGCAAACTTTCTTCTTGAGTTCAGCTTCATGGCTTTTGCGCCTTTGTTTATGGTGCAGGGGAAGCTGGAGAGGTATAGAGGGGGGAGGGGGGGGGGGGGTGGCGGAATATCTCGCACAGGGCGCCAAATATCCCCGGTCCGGTAAGAGTGATGAGAACTTTGAGGGAAATAGGGAGATCATTATAAGTCAAAAAATGACCATATTTTTCCTAAAGCATTTTCAACCATTTTTAAAAAACAAAACAATAAATTCATAGCGAAAGGCTCCATTCTTATGTCGCTCAAGGACTGCACCCTGTCTTCGAATTTTCTGCTTTTTATTGTAGGAGTTTTTTACACTCGCTTCAAGTAAAGTTGAACGAATGAGACTATGCATGAGGTAAATTCTCTCTTGACCTTACATAATGTTTTCACTTAGACATTTGCGGAACGGTAGAGTACGGTTCAGGTTTAGATTGCCCAGAATTTCCTGGAGAATGTTTGCCCAATTTAGAACGAAAAGTCAGCATGTGCGAAAATATTACACACGATTAGACGAAACCTCACATTGCGCGACGATGCTGCACATTTAGGACAAATCTGCTCATTACGTGACAATATTGCACGTTTAGGACACATCTACTCAATTCAAGACAATATTGCACACGTTTGGACGAAATCTCGCATTACGTGACAGTATTGCAAGTGCTTGAACAAATCTCTCAATTCAAGACAATATTGCACCTTTCAGGACGAAACTTCGCATTACACAGTATTGCAAGTTTAGGACCAGACCCCGAAATACGCAAATATTCATATACAGTGGCATATTTTATGGGGGGACAAGGGCCGCCCCATTGGCGCTTCAGGGATAGAGCCTGACGCTCCCTTGGAGGCAATAATTTTTTCCCCTGATATCGCACGGAGGGGGTTTGGCGTCCCCGCTCTGCTGACCTCCCCCCAACCCTGCCCCCGACTCTTGAGCCAAAATGAGCTACTGTGCATTTAGTTTTATAAGTATGCAGTATAAAGTTTTATAATGAAGGAAACGGAAGTTCCTGAGGATCATTCTACGAGTGGACAGACCCAACAATGTAAAGGCGGATTGTATGGCTGAAACAAGGGTAAATCAAAAATCTAATATACATATAAACTTTTCGTAGCCGTCAAATGACCATGGTTTATGTGGCTTACCAGGCTGCTTTTTTACATACCTGCTTACAGATAAAACCATCGGAACCGCACATCCAATCAGCATATACCAAGACACCTCTCTCCCATACATAGCAATATCAATGGGGGCTGTTGCCCCGGGCCTCACTTTCCCAGGGTGCCCTGGAAGGAAATTAAACACATCAAGTATTTGCGTAAAGTAGCAGGGGAGTGGACCAAGAACTCACTTGCCCTTGGCCTAGCAACTTGTTGATACGGCCGTGCATTCACCCTTTCACTAGTGGCGGATCCAGGAGAGGGGGGTGGGGGAGCGGCGACTGCCCCTCCTCTGGTCAAGTTCGCAGTCTATTTTTTTTTAATTTAGAAGCGCATAAATTAATGCTTATTAGCTCCTGTGAAATTGATATTCAGGGATTTTACCCTAGACGAAAAATGAATAAGCGATAGGACGGAGAGTGGTGGTAGATGAGGGGGGGATGGGGGGGGGGTGGGCTGGGAAGTAGGAAACAGACCTATGAAAACCCTATGAGCAAATTCTGTGTCCGCCACTGCAGTAGTTTTCAAACTTTTAACGCTGCCCCCCCCCCCCCCTTCTGACTGGTTCGTCGTCGCGCCCCCTTTATCTCCGAGAGGAGTACCTAGAAATTAAATGTACCCCATGGATCCTTTTTTCATGCGATGATTGAAAAAAATAAGAAACGGATTGCAGCGTTTCAGGGACCGGGTCACAGCTAGATTATCAACGGATTAGCATTCTCTTAATTTAATGAGAGCGACGCTCACATGCTTCCAGGCCCACAAATGATCGAATCTGAACTGGACGGTAAGAATAACGGCGCAAATATCATTTTCGAAGACCTAACAAAGAAATGTCTTCGGAAATATTGCTCTGCCCGGGGAACCCATCTCTTCTGCGTGATTCAGTTTCTTCAAGTATTTATTTACACGGACTTTACATTCATCGAGCATTCAAGTTACAGCCCAAAGGGACGCCAGATTCACTTCCTATCTTCATTCGAATTGTAGGAAATCGTCGACGGAAAGGTCGACACCCCTTGAAAAAAGGAATCTAATCTAAAAGTCTGCCCACTTGAATTGCGTTCATTTGGTCTAGTACTCCTGGAGAAAGAGCCAGAACCAGGTGAAGGAATGTGACCTTTTTATAGCAAAAAAAATGGATTGATGAATAAAAAATATTCCATAGATTTTAATATTGCATATTGTAGTCGATAAAAAAAAACTCCCATGACCTGTTCCGCCCCACAGTTTGAGAACCCCTGCGCTACTGCCTTCCACACTGACTTCAGCTACCGCCGACGATTAATATGCTGCTGGAGAAAATTAGCAAAATAATATGACTCCTACATAATTCAATGGTAAGAAATTGGACAGCGGGCCCCGTTTCATTCCTTGCACGAGGGCCCATGCCAGCCACGCTATGCCACTGCCTAGTGACTTGCATGATTTCGATACTAGTGTTTACTTAAAGTGTCAGTCATTTGAATATCAATAGACACGAGAGAGATTCCGAATCTCCCAAGATGAAAAAAGTCTTCCCACAGCTCGATTTTCCCCACTGCGGGCAATTCTCCTTCGGTGCGCGGATAGTTTGCTGCGCGGTATCGCTACTGTTGGAATAAATGAGTAAAACTGCGGTACCGTAAAAAAAATGAAGTCATTTAAGGTTTTAGATGGACCACGGCCGGATTAAGGGGGGGCGGAGGGGGCTGTTGCCCCTGGCCCCACTCTTCAAGGGGGCCCCTGAAGGAAATGGAAAAATTAAGTATTTGCGTAAAGAAGCAGATGATTCAGATCCAAAATTGGCACCACCTGGTATAATTGCTGGGGCGTGGGAGGGGGGGGGGGGGAGCAACCCCAAGATTCCGCTTGTCCCGGGCCTCACACTTCTAAATCTGGCCCTGGAGTGAGCCTAGCTAAATCTTTATCGGTATTTTGGGTGGCGTCATTAGAATGCTAGCAGAATCCCATCCTAGGGACGGGTATGGGATGACTCGATGTTGCTCTGAGTATGCGAATGGAAGTTAAGGACCATCCCAGAACACGGCCTCCTTTCCGTTCACCTTCCTCATTTCGCATTCTCTCTACTGGAGTTCTGCTGGAATGTGCCGGACAAGTATTTGAACCATCCAATCCATAGAGGAATGAAGAGAACGTGGTAGTTCCATTGGCAAATCTGCATGATATATGGATTTTGGCGCGAGGCTCTTCCTTGTTTGACCTCTCTCGCGCCTCACACTCTCTCGTGCTTGTGCGTGTGACTGTCTGTGTGCGAGGGAGAATGACAAGGAAGTGGGGGCCGGCGCGACTCCCACTGACGCCAGTTACTTATTGATATTTCCCTCCTCCAACTGTCTCACGGACTTCATCGAGCGATACGCTCTGTCTTTGTCCGGGACAGCTGTTGCGGCTTTTCTGAAGCCGGTCCCATTTCGACGCCAACATGCGGCGTGATGGAAGTATGCTTTTCATGGTATTGGAACTTATACCCAGGTCATTGCATCCCAATCCATTCATT
Organism: Darwinula stevensoni; assembly: GCA_905338385.1. Taxonomy (NCBI): domain Eukaryota; kingdom Metazoa; phylum Arthropoda; class Ostracoda; order Podocopida; family Darwinulidae; genus Darwinula; species Darwinula stevensoni. The sequence continues at coordinate 7,431 of CAJPEV010003030.1, read as the reverse complement.
GGGGAACAAATTGCCCTTTTTCTACCTAGCGCCAACTTACAGGCCAGCACTATACGCATCAGTAAACGGGCTTATGGTTTTCTCTCCGTTAATAAATATTTAATTTCTGCTGAATTAAATAAAAAAATGTCATCCCACTGAATATTTACCTCCAGCCAGAAAAAAAATAGGAAACGAACTTTTTTTCTTCAGTTTTCTTCGGTTTTTGGCCTATGCACTGAAAAAAATGCCCTTGCGCCAATGAGATAAATTTCTCTTCTTTTTTTGGTGATGAGTGTTAGCAGTAGGAGTCGTTTCTCCTCTTTTCGAATTTTCATGACGCCGAGAAATATTTAACTCTTTGGAGCAGGGCCTATTATGTTCTTCCAAAGACTCATCCCTGGAAAAGGTGCATAGGGCATTTTTAACATGGTCTTATTTGAAAGAGGAGCTCAAGAGAATTCTGAGAATTGCCTAGTGCTCAAGATACAGTGATGCCAGCAATGAAAATATGCTCAATGAAAATGGCCAAAAGCGAAACTTTTCATCACCCACTGCCTACTGAAATTACAGTAATTTCCCGTGCCACTGGTAGCATACTTCTCCCCTCTCCCTGGAAGGGGAGATGAGAACTATGCACCTCTCCATAACCCTCAAAATGAACCTGAGTCAACCGTTGCTGTTATCAAATTACTACCGATGATTAATTAAATATACAAGTATCTCGTTTTGTAAGGCCGATACGGCACTACGACGGAGACTTGAGCTCATTCATTTCTCTTTCGCATCGTTTGATGCGGGAAGACTTCTTGGAATTCCATATGCATCACGCCTCTCGACAGATGTACAGTATATTGTTTTTGCCCTTCAAGCCTTCGTTACGGAGATTCCTCCTCCTTCAAGAACTTCGACGCTCATCCATCGCGTTCCGGCGAAACAGTGAATCAACAGGGAGTTTACGGAATGAGGACGACATCGGGAACGTGACCGAGAACGAATTTGGACAGAGCTTAACATCCATTCTTGTCATCGTTGCAAGATCCCGACTATGTCCCAGTCCGCGGACGAGATTCCGAAACCTCTCTAATGACACAAGCGGTACATCGGGAACGTGACCGAGAACGAATTTGGACAGAGCCTAACATCCATTCTTGTCATCATTGCAAGATCCCGACTAGGTCCCAGTCCGCGGACGAGATTCCGAAACCTCTCTAATGACACAAGCGGGAGTCCCCTAAAGACCATTTTGCGATCTTTCTCGGCTTGCACTGACACCGCTAATAACTTATCCTTTTGTCAACACTGCCAGTCTTCCACATTTTCCATTCTTCGGTGATCGCCAAGTAGAAGCAATGGCGCCATTCTTCAACTTTCGGAAAGTCACGGAAAAATTGCCTGCGGCGGAAAGAGCTGAGAGGATGGAAAGATAATTTTCATAACTGGATAGGTTTCAAATATCTCTTGCATGCGTAGATGATCACGCGAAATTGGGACATTTATCTCTAAATTTACCATTTTCCCAAATGCAACCGTCCGTTATCTAAACTATTTGAACATTTCTCAGAGCACAGAGAACTTTACCCAATATCTAACATCCGATTTGTTGCTAACGTACAACATAAACGTTACGTACGACTCTCGTATCTTAACGTATCTCTTTCGAAACCTTGCGCACGGATTGAAGGTAGCACGAGTGCGATCGCGTTCGTCAAGCAATGCTGTGCGGCCAGGAGAACCTGCCTGCTTTTCCTTTAGCTGTTCACGGAACTTGAACTTTGAATGTAATTAAGAGTTTACACAACCGGCATATAGTTGTATACGTTTAAAACCCACGGTTCTATTCCAACTCCAAAATTTCTTAGTTATAGGCCTTTTTCCAATGAGATCCTAGATCTCAGATCTTCCAGCCATCGATACTGGACTCCATGCCTCCGCTCTCGGCTAAAATCACGTCCAGACAACATCTAATGTCTCCTCCAGTGAAACTCATTATTTGAACATATTTTTGCTTCATAAATTTGGTGAGTTTTTCCCAAAATACCACCGATGGATCGATAGGCTTTCTCAAATGTGTTGGTCGTATATCAACATATGCAAATTTTGGGTGCCAAGATAAGGTTGAGGTTTTAAAGAATCAATATCCGGAAAAAGGTTACTCTAGGATCTAGAGTCTAGAAGGTCGGTAGCTCTCGGCTAAAATCACGTCCAGACAACATCTAATGTCTCCTCCAGTGAAACTCATTATTTGAACATATTTTTGCTTCATAAATTTGGTGAGTTTTTCCCAAAATACCACCGATGGATCGATAGGCATGAAATTAGATAAGTTACTGTTTCTTCAACTTTTCTCTGGCTTACATCGGAGAAGGGATCAGAAGGTATGCAGCCACTCGGATGGGTCTCAAGTCACTTGTTCAATTTTCATTCTCGACTTCACTGCGCTAATTGTTCTAAGCCGTGCTTGGTTGGAACCAATTTTGGTCAATATTCAAAAGGATATTGACTGTCGTTCGGAATAATGCACGAAAAGTGAACCGAAGAAGTATCTAGTGACGATTTTCATTCTGACATACCAATCCAAGAAGGGTGAATTCTAGCCTAGGATCTGCTAGCGGATTCTCACATTTGACAGATGAAAATCAAAGCGAGCTGGCATCGCACAATTAGCAATATTATCATTAAGCAATCCAGTACTATAAACTTCATTTCGGCCTACCTTTTGCATTATAATTTTAAAAAATGGCATATAATATGCATGCATGGATTATAATTTTATTAAATTCATAATGCATGCCATCGAGCTTCGTCGTGGCACGTTTCGGATCAAGGAAAATTTGTACTTTGCTCCTTACTATGTAACATTTGTCATTTGGCTCCGTCCACATGATAAATTTCCCATGTGATCCATTATCAACATCAAAGAAAACGTATGAAATGACTCCAGAGTTGCAGTACCCGGGATTTAATCCTCCACTTTATAACCAGTCGCGGAGGTTCCTGTCGGTACAGGCAGAGTAGATCTTGCATCGTGAGTACTAGTCAAAGCACGATATCCGTAACTATCCGTCTCTTCTCTACCGAGGCCTGATCACCAAAAAACAAGTCATTGCGAACAATGGTCAAACTGCGCGGCATCCAAATCAAGCCTCAATTTAATTTTTCTTGAAAACTTAACGTACTCTCCATTGAAAGACAATGGATCGCCGGTCAGTCTCGATTGGTATCCCTCGGCATGGTCAACATCGTAAAAAAGACTCATTCAAACTCCATCCACGGCAATAGGCGTTTCGCTGAGTTATGACAACGAAATGTTAGCTTTTCACCAGAGGTACGTTAGATCTCGACAGTGAAACGTTGTCTTCGTTCTCGACTGCGAATGTAGAGTTTTGATGGGAGTGTTGAGAGCTATTAAAGAGGTACAATAGATTTTTAAAAAGAATCATCCTCAAAGAAATGATAGAGCATTTGTATGAGGGTATCAATCACGACTTGGACTTGGGGAGCATAGCTTAATAAAAATCTGCATCGTTTTCATGGTCTCTACACGGTATAGCAGCGGTCTTATTGAAATACCTATTTCTAAACGACCGAGGCAAAAAATGAGCAGAGATATAAAGGAAGAAGCCGCATGCTTCGGCTTCTATCGCCTCCATCAGGCGTTCATTGCTTTTGCCCATGAAGGCTCCAATAGCCAAAACCTATGATTTTCAGGCATCTCTTTTTTGCACCGACTTCATCCATGGCATTACTTTGCCTCCACCAAAAATTGCAAATGGAAGGAAATAAATGCAAGTGTCGGGTCATCGTTATTATTTCCTGCTACGAAATGCACTTTTATCTCTTCGCCTTTTGCTCCTCATTGTTCGCGTCAGAAGTCCTCCGGTCCATGGATGGTTCCAATACCTGTAAGTCACCAGCTTGTGGATACAGCATATCGAGGTGCAAGAGCATAGGAGTTTTGCAATCAAACATTAGTTTCTTAGTCTAAATTTTTTAAAATATTACGTCATTGGAGAAATTCGAGGCAACGAAAGAACGAGGCTTCTTGCACTTCAAATAATACAGCATCATGCCCCTCAAGGAAAAAAAGGAATATATTCGCTGGAGCTTACTGGAAACAGGAATTTCTTAGAAGAACGGACCTTCATGCAGTTCTGTCTCTGCTACTGCCCATTATTTTCTATCAGGGAGCGTTTCACGGGATTGCAAGTGTTCCAATAACGAGACATACAAGGGATAGCAGAGAAAATCCCGAATCTTAACTAATCTCTGCTCTTATTGTAGACTAGTGTGAAAGCCCGTGCATGCACGGACTGAAATAATTCGAATGAGAACATTTCGTGCATGACTTTCTGCTCTTTCTTCGTCAGTTTCACTGTTTATGGAGGCAGTCTGCGTAGCGGCGTTTTGTGAACTTCAGCATGCACTTTTATTCCCGGAATGGGGCTCCAGAACTTCTATTTTCTCTTACCTTCAGTAGATTCGACCGCTGAATAGTTTACAGTTCCCCACTTTTCGGGGCGTTTTGAGAACGCCAAAATGAAAATAAAAATAATTTTGGAGCACCAACAAAATGCTGCAAACATACGTGAAGCACTGCCTTAAACCGGCGACGGGACTGGGACGCAATATATGATCATTACCAGCAGTTAGAATAGCAGCAACGTCAGTAGCCGACAATGCCTCATACTATGATTGTTGGTTGTGTGCACACAGCCCAGGAAGGCATTCAGTACGATGCCATTCTTATCGCTGAAATTAGGCCTTTTAATGTGAAAATGGTGGAACTTTTTGAGCTCTCTGCCCATTAGTAATCGCCACCAAGTTTCGAATGACACCTATAGTTTAAAACTGAGGCGCACAAAACGCATTTGGAACTCTTACTAATGAGATGGAGGGCTGGAGGACGGTTCTCGTCTGAAGAGACGAACCATTTCCCTTTTGTAACGAAGGGTAACGGTGAGGTCCACCGCATAGCATTCTGAAGGAACACAACTTAAAATTTTCAAATAAACATGCTTTCGATCTATTATAAGGGGATGCATTTTTTCTATAAGGAAACCCCAATCACCTGTATGCAAATGTTCAGCGAGTTTCGCTTCTTAACGTTAAAGTGAGATCCGTCGTTTTCATTTAAGAACGTCACGGTAGAATTGGGGAAGGTTTTGAGCTTGGTCGGGATGCGGTTCGGCTCGATAGGACCGATCTGACCCGTGCATCGGGCACGAGGCGAGATCGACAATCTAGTTTCCGGTCGGGTGCAAGAGAATGCGTCATTTGAGACCTCGAGTTCTAAAGCTGAAAGGATGAAGCAGGCTCTAGACCGGCCCGTTCGGCAATCAGGTTTCAGGTCGAGTGCTGGTGGTGACGTGTGGGCACTTCTCCAGGTAGCATTTGGTATTGCGCTGTTCTTATTTTCCGAAAAGTGGCCTCATTACATGAAAATGGAACGAATTTTTGGACTTTTGATCCAGGAAGTATCGCCTCCGGTCATACGCATACGATTGAAAGACATCTCACTCGTGAAAATCCATTCATCCATCTAAGAGGAGTTTCCCCGGAATGACACCCTGACACAGATTATCCTCTTACTCAATGGATGAGAGATGGCCGGGCATCGATTTCACACAACCCATCCCTAAGATATAAGTTTTTTCTGCGTATGGGGAAGTTTTCATGAGTTTCGGATTTCCCGATATAATCTCTTGCACGGTTTCCCATGCCAAAGACACGCTTCGCCATCCTGTCTGCTTGCACAGAATGCCCTTCATTTTCAACCGTTACGCACAAAAATGTGTTTCTGCGCAGATCTGCGAGGGTCCCTTCGTCTCTCTTAGGGGCAAATACGTCATCAGAGACCATAGAGTTATCAAGCTTAGAGGCCTAAGCGGGATGTGGGCCGGCCATGTCAGCACATCACGATCCGCGGCTCGGAACAGTGAAGCTCGGTCGATTATTGCGTTCCGGGTCGGACGCGGACCACCATTCGAGTCGGACCGATCGAGTTTCAACTCGGAAAAGTCTACCCGTGCAGGCCTCTGACTCGCGGAAAGACAGGAGAACCCCGTAGAAACCACGCTTGAAGCGTACTTTTTGGTCTTTTCACCCAGTAAGTATCGCCTTCAGGTCATGAGCTTTCGATTGACACCTCCATTATTAAAATTCGTACATCCGTTTAGGTGGAATTTCATGGAATGAAAGAATAACATAATGACAAACTGAGTTGCTTCTTATGCATATAGATCATTAAAATCGATTTAGAGGCTATAACTTGGAAAACTTATTCAAAACAAGTTCCTTTTGCTAAAAGAAAGCTACGAGTTAGTTATGCTAAACAAAAAATTGGAAATTGGAATGTGTTGCCATTAGCCAAGTACACCTTAAAATAAAGTGAGCGTCTTCAGTCACCTAATCACTTTTTCTTTCCCAGGGTGTATTGCAAATAGGGAAGCTACAAAGTCCAGAATTTCTTCCAACATACGATCCATCGCAAAAATGCTAGAATTACCGTTCCAGTCCTGGCAGCGACACAGCCTCGCATGGATCAATGACTTACAGGGTGGGCCAGAAGTAAGAACTCACTGTTTAAAATGTGACTTTCGAACGGTTGCTTGCATTTTCACGAAGCAACCTGTGTTGGGTAACAATACCCATCTGCAACACTGACCACACATGGGGGAACATGGCGGATGCATGCAAAAATGCCGATTGCATGAAGAGTTAGATGTGAAATTACATTCCTTGACAGACAATGCTACAGAGGTACAAAGGCGAATGAGAAAGGAATTTGAAGAGCCACCAAGTCCAAGTCAGCACGACTTATTTCATTTTTACTGGACATCACTCGCTCCTCAACCTGATGGACATGACAGGACATTAGCTTCATTTTACTTCCTAACGCACATTCTTTGGTGAAAGTACATGTATTGGTTTTTCATGTAATAACATTTTAATGTGAGTCATTACTCTTACATACTTTCAGAGTAAAATTTGTATTTGATCGTAGTCACCAGGGAGGGATGTTTCTTTTTTCACGCTAAATAAATAATGTGCGTGCAACTATGATATATTGCACCGGCCCGAAAAAAATGTTGAGTGAAAGATCCATCCATAAAATGAATTGTATTCTTTTAAGAAAGAGTATTCATTCTCTATTTTGCATGATCACCACTTAATTAATAGGATTGTAGTACATGAAGAAGGATGAACCCACTTTTAGCTCACCTCGTAAAGGATGGACCACTTCATCCTTGTTCCCATTGTAATCAAATGAAACCTAAAGTTCGAATTACTGAATGAAGAATAGAGGATGGTTTCCACGATCAAGGACCGCGCAATATCCGTGTTCGTCGATTTCCTACAGATTATGTCCCTTAGCATTGAAATGAAGCGCACCGTTTGAATTTGGAGCACCCAAGTGAGTGAGATGAAGGATCGAGAATGTCACCTATT
>CAJPEV010003029.1:10279-35659 GCA_905338385.1 Darwinula stevensoni | reverse complement strand
AACTGGACGTTGCGATTGAAAGGGTTAATCCAGCCCTGCGCAGGGATAGAGCAGGCAAATTGGAAAGGACGGGGGCAAAATTCACCCGGGCAACGCCGGGTACCTCTGCTAGTTACTTATATATCGTGCCAAATGTATTACGGATTCTACTGAGAGATTCATTAGAGCGTGTTTCAGTGCTCTCTCTTCGCTCTAGTATCCAGTAAGACGTATTTCTTACAATATTTCTTTCAGTATCGCTGGAAAAAGAAACGCTTTGGCATTATTATAAAGTAATTTCCATGGAATTTCTGGTTAGTTACTTCTAGTGGTGGTTCATGCTGAGCATGGCGAAGTGAAACTAATCACAGTCCATTATTCCGGGTATGAAATTATAATGAAGTCAGGATGAATACTTACATAAAAGTAGAATCAGAAGTTAAATCAGCAATAAAGGAAAATTCCATATTAGCACATGACAGGATGAGTGATATCATTTCTATTAGGTTGTAAAGGTGAAATTTAGACATTTTCCAGAAAACAATTTATTGCCAATTAACTCAACAACGACTAGAGTGCAGTCTTGCGTCAATGTATCTGTTGTAGATTCACGATAAGCACTCACGCCCACAATGCCCACTGGTCCACTCTACACCTACATAGAAAGTTCTAACATTTTCCAGATTTTTTTAAAGAAAAATTCTAAATGTCTAAATTTCACCTTTACAACCTGATAATTAAGGAACCTTCTAAAAAATTAGTGTGTCGACCACCAATAGTTTTTAGTTGACACGTACCTGAGCCTATTTTCGATCATCACTAGGAGACGTTTCTCTCACACTTATTCGAACCCGGCTCATAATCGGACATGTCCAATTGGTCCTTCATAGTGCTAACCTCTGCTCACGTTTGGACATCCACACATGCCCGCAAATTACACAGTGATGAACTGACTTTTCAAGAAGCAGATAATATATTTAAGCAAACGAAATTTCAGCTATTACACAATGCGGATCATTATGCAAGCCTTTTGAAAAAACCCACCTCATCTCTCAAATACCCTTCATCTCCACCTTGGCGAGATACAAGTACTACGTTAGTATGGTGTTTCTTCTATCCAGTCCAAAAATCGTTATCCCTGTCACGACCAGACTCGTTGAATGCTTCTTAATAGTCCTACTGCTTCCATACTGTTAGGAACAAATTAATTATCGCTAGATAATTAACTTGTTTAGATACAGGATATCTATCTTCATTTCAGTAGTTGTCTCTATTTTATGTCGTTAAAACTCTCCATCTCATGAATACGTGATCATTAAACCTAAGCAAGTGTGGTGCATTGGTATTTGGCCTGCTCTCGTAGTTGCATAGAATTAATTATTTATTCAACATTAGCAGGATAGTCAGTGAATAATGAACAATGATGCTGTCATATATCAAAAGCCAACAATGACCACCACCATCACACCACGAATGACCTTGCGAATGGCTTATCGTCCTCTCAACGCCATCTCATTCCTGGATATTATCATGACTGATGAGATAGGCAGGAGATACGTTTTCAATGTAAAAAAGTCACAAGTTTCCCAAATTAGATTTTGAGTAATAACTCTTGAATTGTTTTGAACGTCTCCTTACTAGTACTCTTGAAACGTTTAATTGACTCGGTTTTGGAAAAGAAGTGTTCATGGGTGAGGTGAGGTAAGCTTTAGGTTTCCTACCACGCCAGTTGTCATGTTAGCTATTGATATCAGAAGATATCCATCGGATATCTTCTCATTAACAGAAAGCAGGGTGCCTTGGAATGGAACTTGTTGCGCAAAGTTAAGAAAAAAGACTTCAACTGACCGTCTTGAATTCGAGTCTGTATCCCCTGGATAGTCACTTCATGAGCTTGCCTCTCTCTCAGGACTTGATTGCTCAGCTGTACGCTAACAGGTTTGGATTTCTGGAACTTGAGGAAGAAGTCATAAAAATGTTTCCTTCCAAGTTTCCAAAACATGGAACTAAACTGATAATCCCAAGATTTGCTCTCCTCATTGGGTGCGAACAAAGCTGAATTGTTGAAACAAAAGAAATCCACAAAAGGTACTTTCCCTTCTGTTGCTGCTTGGAGAACTGGAGGAGTCTTGGTGTCAGCGAATGTAATCATTAGGTAAATGTTGTTGACGACATCCTTTCCAAAAACAGATAGAATAGAATCGATTATATATTCATCAGTTGGGGTCAACCTGGCGTTGGAGGCCTGAAGCACGAAGCCTATGCCATTAATGTGACTCAGACCTTCTGCTTTCTTTTTGGCGAATAATTTATGTAGTTGGGTCATGGTGCTGTTGTCCTCCATTAATCCCTTAGTAACTCCAAATCCGGGAGTGTCTACTACAGTGAGGTTGTAGGGTGCTTCGCATCCCTCTTGCCAGGGAAAGGTGTAGGCTGTGATCCAGGACGTCTGACTCTGAGCCTTGGGTTTTTCCCTTTCAGTGTCTGGGATCAATACCAGGCGGAAGGGGTCCTCCCTCTGCACTCCGTAAAACTGATTGAAAAGTGCGTTCACTAGAGTGCTCTTACCTGTAAGAAAAGGTTCCTAATATAATCTTGACTCTTTTTGTGATATTTCTTTGAAAGAAATCGTTACCGTACCTGCTCCAGTGGCACCAAGGAGAATGATAACTTTTTCTTCCCTCTCCTCATGTATTTCTTCGAAATGAATTTCACACTTGGCCGTCCGGCTGTCTGGATCTCTCATTACGTCCAATGCGACGATTTCATACAAAGAAGGTTCTCCAGGTCGACTGAGTTTTCCCTTTGCCTTTAAGTACCATGCTGGCTTTAATGCTCTGGGAGGAGAGATACATGCAACCTCAACTTTTCCTTTGTCCTGGTGATCATACATTGCATATTGATGTAGAAACCCATTAGATATAACTCCGTCCAAGACGGAAGGTTGAAGATAGTTGGAAATAGGTAGGAAATCGCTTGGGTACATGCTCCGCTGTTGCATTTGGGGTATGAGATAATCCCAGCTGGTAACAGGACTGCAAGGTCCACTTCCAAGAAAACTGGAAGCACTCACCTGCACAAGGCAATCGGTTGATATACTGAGTTAATTTCATTCTTCCGCAAACATGTCAAGCTAGTAAAGACAGATTGAACTCACCTTGAATAAATACCTTCGTCCAGGAGCTGGCAATGGGAATCTGCTTGGCGACGAAGGATGTAGGATATATTTCCAACTCTCTGGCGGATCGCTCTCAGCCTTGAACCAGACGAGGAACCCACTGAGGTAGTTCCGTCCAATGAATGGCCATTTCCAATGCACTGCAATGCCAGTTCCAACAGGCGAAACCTGAAACCTTACATCGAAAGGCTCTCCTGGAGGGATAAATACTTGTGTAGTAGTTCCTCTAGATTTTCTTAGCATGATCGTCCAGGCTTCGACTTCAGCCCCTTCTGCCGCAACAAATTTTATAGCAGGGTTCCCCCGAGCTCTTGCATAATGGAGAAATAGGTGTTGGTATTCGAACAATTGGTGCAGTTGTCCGGGAGAACCATATTCAGAAGGCACTGGTACGGAGAGGACTGCTTCTTGGCGGCACCCCATACACTTTTTCAGGCTAGCAAGGAAGGGATCTGCATAATCAGATGCTCTGAAGAAGAAGCAAATTACAGGCGCGCCTTCGTTGCCTTGAAATGCAAGTGATGCATTTCGAATTTCTACACCCGCCTCCAAGAAGTTTTGCACAAGAATATCAGCATTTCTGGCTTCGATATCCTTCGTCCTCAACCAAGCTTGAAGCTGATTGGGATTGAATAGAGGACTGTAGAACGTGGCTGCGAGGGATGAGTCTTGATCCAGGCGTTGCAGTGCTTCTTCTATGACGCCTTCAAAAGCTATGATGGAATGGGTTGCTGCTTTGAACCTGATACTTTCTCGGATGTTCCTCGCTTTGGCCACGATTTCACGCAACCGTGTGACTAGATCTCCCATCTTACAAATGCAACACGACCTGCATATGGAATATTTATTAAAAGCAATAAGTATAATTACTTCCCCCCCTGAGACTTAAAAGCTGATACAAAGATTAATGCTGCTGTGAACCAATATTTTAAAATACTCCTGGTCTTTCTCTTTCCTTGAAGCGCTACAACAATTAAGGTGGAGTTCAAATTGAACCTACACGTTTTCAATCCTTTGTTTAGTCGTTTCGTCATTTGCCAACGTTAACAAGTTATACTACAGACTCTGTAGGACATAACTTTTTCTTTATTTTCATGTCCATATTTACAGACATCACAACAACCGAAGCAAAAACAGACACTGTGCCCTCCTATATGTTTTCTTCCGGCATGATATCCACGAACCTCCGGAGCAACCACAATTCTTCATCGGAACGTTACTCCGACTTTAGCTCCCGAATAAGTGTGTCAAACGCGATCGTGTCAGGTAAAGCTCATATATAGATGCAACATGAATTTTGTTCATGTCCAGGCGGAGTGTGCAGGACAATATGTTCCATGCACGAGGCGGTGGCTAATTTATTATTTCCGTAGTAAATAATGATTCCATGTACCATGTTCTCTCATTATTTGGTAGTATTTGGCGGTATTTTTCTCGAATGTTTTAATTTTTCTTGTTCCTGCGCGTGGGAGTCATTGCTTTGCGATATATAAGTTGCTGTAAAAAGTCGTATTCCTTTACAGACTTCAAACATGTAATGAATGAACATATCAATGCTCTATATTTTCTCGGCATTTGGAGATTTTCACAAAATCTTGGAAGTATAATATGAAATACTGATAGAAAAGTCAGGCGGCCTTTGCATGTCTTATGAACACTGTGTACACCCAACTTTGCTATGTGAACGAAACTACTACTAAGCCTTCAAACTATAGTCATGGGTGTTACAAATGTGTAAGTGTTCCGGAATCATCCAGAGTCACCATGCTCTTGTTCCTTACACCTGCTAAGTGCTTTTCATAAAGCCGTCGACAATGCGTCCTTCTTTCTTGAACGTGTCTCTGGGAGAAGCTTGTGAACTTTACGTTTCCTGCGGGTCCCAAGGCACGGATGTTCATGAAAGATTTGATTGACGCATCCGAGGCTTTTTCCCAGGTTTCTTGTCATCGCACTTTGGGACTTTAGATTTTTGCCAATGACCATATCAGGACATTCTTGATCATTTGCTTTGATCTGGCATGTTGACTAGATCAGGATGGCAAATATGAGCTGCCAGCCCCTTCCCACCAATGTTGCCAATCACGTTGGGTATCAATCCAATTGAATTGGACGGATGACAATTTCGACTTATTTCGTCAAAGGGTTTCATTGCAGAATGAATTCTTTCACAGGTCTTGAAAGTCATTTGCAAAAAGTAAGCTCAATAATGGTGCTAGATCGATTGTTTCATTTGAAGGCAAGAATGCCGTTACATGAGAGGAAAGTGTTCAATTGAGGCATGAATAGGTCTCGTATTTACGTATTGTGCACCTTCGATCGGATGGTTCAGCGGTGTCGCACTGGAACTAAATAGTCCTGCTAAAGAATTTCCTACTTCGACTTTTGCCTAGTAACATTGGAAAGCCATTGCAGGTGATGCATATGCAACCTACTTTTCCTATCTGAGACACGATTGCATAATATAGCAATTAAGAACGAGTGTAAACAGCTGAAAGTAAACAGCTGCACGAGAAAAGCGCAGTATTCAAGTTCATCCTCAATAAGAGCATTATCTGTGGATATGAAGGTGTAATCATATTTGCCAGAAGCAATGAAACTGATACGTACTCTTATTACATGACATGCGCATATCTGGTCATTTGATTCCATGATTTCTGCAACTCTTACCTAAGTAAGAATGCTTAATTGATTGTCCTGTTAAAAATGGGAACGTGTCAATATCACATGCCACTATTCCTGCTCATCTACTCGTATGCAACAAAGGAGCAAACTGTCTCTTTTTTGGATGCATGGCCACGGATAATTTACGCTCACCTCTTAGGAGTCCTGAATGAAGCACATGAACTCGGCCATGAATAAATTTTCTTATTCCGACGCACTCAGTCCACGAATGTGATATGGAACTGCGGGGGGACAGGCAGGATCTGAGCACTACAAGAGCACCTGTAGTGCTCAGATAAGATTATGCATGCCTCTTTGCTAGCATTCGAGGAATCGGAACTGAGGAGAGAGCACAGATGATGAAAGCCCTGTTCCATGGGTAAGGCTTCGGCATGCGATGGTACATTTTCTTTCATTCATAAAATGTCTCTACGCGTGGGTTCTTGAGATTTGTGAGCGGTGTCTTTTAGCTCCCCAACTGTATTTGCCAAGTAGACATGACCAGAACTGGGTGCAAGGTTGTGGTCGGACTTGGCCACTACTTCATTTCTCGCGTACATCCTACCCTTAAAGCTTCGGAACTCACATTGCCATGTTATCTTCCTCTGGTGGTTAGAGATTGAGGTTATAACTCCAACCTCCAACCACCACCTTCCCCCCTTGTATAAGGAACTCACTTACTTTAGGCCTATGCCAAACCGACTTACGATATTCAGGTCAGGCTTTTTACCGCTGAAAAGAAACTCATTCCTCGATCTACGGATCCTTTAGGCATACAAGGATTAACCGTTGGTCTTCGAGGCACCTCGTTGAGGAATTGTAACGTTAGGGCAATCGCAGGCCTATGCAGCCTATGCGGATATTGTATCAAAATTGATTCAATGTCAATGCAATATCCGGATGTTGAATCAACGTTGAATCCATGTTGTTTCAATGTTATGTGCTACTCGGATAACGTTAGACCGAATGTAGGACTTTTTCGAGTTTTATTAACCATTTCAGAGCTGTGTGGGAAAATTAGGCCAATGCAGGGTTCTTCGTACAGTCTCGACTCGTTTCGAGAAAAAGGTTCCCCCTAGAAATCTTGACAAAAACTAGCCGCCATCATGTTAATCTAGGGATGTATGTATGAGATATCTCCATATTCTAAAAAAATTCATCGGCCACTGCAAACCACCGCTTCAATCTTATCCCATAAAATCAGAACAATAATATCTACTATATTAAAAAGAGAATATCCAGAAAACCATACTAAGGCCGAAGGAATCATGAATCGCACATAACTCCGGCACAATATTCGGCAACGCTGGAGAACGGGACCAGAGCCATCATTTAGCCTAAATTAACGGTGTCTAAATCACATATTTTATAGCGAAATGCTATATTGGAAGCAAAAATATCGCAATCGGAAAGCTGCGGAGACGAAACTGGAAACATAATCACACAATTGTGATGCACGTGTCAGCTTCAGGAATCAAGCTGATGCATGCATCAAGTTGATCCATGATAGGCATCCCGATTACCCTCAATGGATCTAAGCCCCTAAAAACTTGCTGAAATATTCTCCACGGAGCCCATATTGCCACTACCTCGCAATTAAGCGCGATTAAATGATTAAATGGCTTAAATTACAGAGACAAATAAACTGACGCATTCAATGGAGCCACTTTAAACCCTAATTCCTCTGGATCTTCCCAACTTTTCTCCTCATAGTGTCATCTTATGATCTCGAAATTTTGACTGCTATTTTGCACATCATCAGGAGGTTTCCGCTAACGTTTCATCAGTAAAAACATAGTTAACCGTTTCGGGGAATTAATATGATGCCATAGCCGCTAATGAAATTAGATTAATTGGTAAGTTTTCTCTATCAATATTGATTACACACATATCAAACACAATCAGTATTTCTATAACAACAATTTACACTCCTAGAGTTCTTTGACACTCGTAACGAACATAATCCTCCTGTCGTGGATGCGCACGATAGGTAGTTTCCCCATTATTGAATTTTCTCTTTGAGGACCATACTTTTTGGGAGAGTTTTTCTGGCAAGGTTTATATATTTCCTTAGTTAATTTAAACCGGCACTGCCATAGATATTGATTGAGATACCGAGCTTTGATGCAATGATCATAACGCCACTTTAAACTAGAGCAGGTCTTGGAAGGCGCATGTGCTAGATGTCGCTAGCGAGCCCCGTTGAATAGTAGGCGTACATGAAGCAAAAACTTGAATTCCCAACTCGAAATGAAATTGCCAAGGGAGCCTCACGTGATCCTAGAATGAAGTTCAAGTTTCTTGACTCGGGGCCTTAAAGGACATCAGACCCCGTCAATGATGGCTTCACTAGGTCCCTAGGGAGGCCCCCTAGGGCTTCGCGAGGAAGTCCGGGGGATTACTCGTAGGTTTTAATATCATGGGGAACATCATTTCCCTTCCTTTTCCTTTCCCTTTCCCCTCTCCTCGACCAGCGACCAGGAGAACCGTTTATAGGGGAGTAGGAATGGTCCCCCCTACTCCTTAACTCGGTATTAACTGATCGTTACCACCGACTTTCCTGTCTTGAAGGCTCCACGACCAGGAAGGAAAGTAGTGGAATCCAGGCATGACCGAAGTCCTGATGAGGTATGTGATGATGGCAGTGTTGAGAGGCACGACTGAATGTCCCGGATGGGTATAGTCCCATTGTGGACATTAGTCCCATATACAGGATGGCGCCAAAAAACTGGTTCACGTTTTAAACTGGTTTAGAACAGGAACTATTGAAGCTTACTTTTACAAACGCTTACACTTACAGCTTACATTTACCCTGTTTCCAAATGTTTCCTTGCTCATTTGTTGGGTGGAACAATTGGACTAAAAGTCCAATTGCTGTAAGATTGCCAAGGAACTTTTGATGTGGAGAGAGAGACTGCAAGCAGTGGTGGACCATAAAGGAGGACACATTGAACATTTCTTGAATAAATAAAGGTTAGTTGAGGTGGAACAATCATTTCCCCATCATTTTACTACTTTTTTGGGGAATGGTTTTTTCAATTGGCCATGACAACCATTCCATGGCACCCATGGACATAAAACCTTAAATCTTTCGAAAGGGCTTGGATTGAACTTTCACTTGCTTTTTTTTTTAACCTGCTAGCTTCATTAGTTCCTGTTCTAGAACAGTTTAAAAAGTGGACCCACCGATGAAAGCCCGGTCAGGTGGAGGCGGGTTGGTGGATATCCTACAGGAAACACTACTTGAATGAACTTTCCGAGAAAACGTTTGCACAGATACCGAAACTGAATGCGCCCTTGCATTCCAGTGAACCTTCTCCATCGATCCATCAGAGAACATTTCAAGATTTCCATGCTGAAGGCGGATCGTTCACACGCTAGCGTACGGGAGGGAGTAGAGTGGTGGGGGGCAGTCGGAAACGAGAGGTATCACGAGTGAGGAGGGAGAGAAAGTTCATGTTTCGGGCATAGATACACTCGGGAGAACCTTTGCTGCCGACGCGTCATGGAATATTTGGTGATTTTTCAACAGAGATACCTGATCGGCTGCGCCGATGATATCCTAGTTCCGGTAGAGGCGGGCGGTGAGTATTCTGCTGGAATCGCTCGGCTTGAATGAGTTTTCCGAAGAAACCAGAGCATAGATCGTGAAGATGAATGTCTTCACGCACTCCAGGCAATCATATCTATCGATCCATCAGAGAAAATTTAACATGTTACGTCTGAAAAAGCGACTTCGGACGTTTTTCGACGCCTTTCTTGAATGGGGGGAGGGGGCGAAATATCATTTTGGTTTGAATAAGCTTTCTGAGCGAACCCCCTGCAGTATAGCGACCAGCGTAGTCTCATTGTCATCCAGAGAGTCTTTTCTATCGATCTATCAGAGAAGATTTTGTGATTTTTGCTTTTGAGGGGCCAGGGCTAGCATTATGTGGCAAGCGTGTAAACGTTGGCTGAGACGAGGGGGCGGGGGCGATTTTTATCCCTCTCAGTAACGTAATTTATTCCGCGGGAGTCCGGTTAGACATTATGGAGATTTTTGCAGAATCTCAACCCCTCATTTAAAAGTAGATTGTCATTGCTTTCGAAATACGTTATTTGAGTTTTCCACTGGCCAACGGTTTCCGAGTTGTAGTCGTTTGAATTAGACTCATCAAATGGCCATCTAGCGGCAACTTTAGCAGTGACTTTTGGCCAAACTATGGGTCGGAGGTGACTGTGCGATCCCTCTTTGCACTTCCCTTGGGACTCCCCACAACAATTACTTTTTAGATTTTGAATTCCAGACGGTCGATTTTTCCTCCCCTACCACCTTATACTTGTGTGAGCATGTGCGAGTGTGGGTGTGAACTCATGCAGTCCGGTTTACCCAGACTGACCTTTTCCCCCTCTCCACACGCCGCACCGCGCGAGCGACGTAATGGCGCGGGATTTCTTCTCTCTCGCTTCTCGACTCGAGTCTCCACCGCAGCATCTTGCCCGCCCTCGCGCGGGTGCCCTGGAGTCACCCTTGCGAATTTCAGAGTTGAATCGATGAACTGATCATCTTCTTGGCTGATGCCGGTTCGTCTTTGCCATTTCCCTGTCCTGAAATGCATTCTGCAGAAAATTAAAAAAAGAAAGAAGCCAAAATCCTATGCGAAAAGTTTTCAAGAAAGTTTCGCGGCTTCGCGATTTTCCGAAATGGAAAGTTGATTTGGATGTTGAAAAGCCAGTGAAGAGCTACTCATGCACAGTGGCAATGCGCATCTGCTGGCGTCGAACTGCTATTGTTCAACTTTTGAAAGACTTGCACCATCGGGTGGGGAGAAATAATCCAGGATTAATCCTCGATTCATCCGCTCTTTCGATGCTCTCGCACCGGACGAAACCCCACCGAAATATTATTCCGTTTCCTCCGGAATTTCGTGGATTTGGGTACTCTCTCTCGAGTCACCCGGTTTTTCGGGATGATCCGCCTCGGGATTTTCAATGGATTCAGCTAACGGGGCTCACTCTCGTATCCGTGCGATATCCTTGCGTAATTTTCTAGAATTATACGTTCTGGGAATTATTTCTCCAGAATGGTATGAAACTCATTGTGGTGTCAAATTGAACATCGAACTCATAACATCATCACCAGATAACACGGTATTTAGAGCTGTGAAAATCCTTATTAATCCAGAAGCTGAATGCATGCTGCTAAGGCAGCTGCTACGATGATGGCAGTTTGCGAGGACGAGAAAGGTTTTCGTTAAGGATATGAATCATGTAATGTAATATAAAACCCTCTGCTCATCACAACCGTTAGTGAGGTTTTCTCCTTCTGGCAAATGGACTCAGAATCAAGGCGGATTTGAACATTATATAGGGAAAATGATATGGAATCGGAAATATTAATACAATGGCATTGTTTTCTTCAAATGTCACCAGGGTGTGAAATTCTTTTCATGTCCTCCAGCGTGTGCGCCAGTTAATTTAGGCCTGAAAAACTCAGATATAAATTGGCTCATTCTGACGACCTCTACCAGTTCATTCCTTATACTTCAACGCAGTCGGATGTCATTCGGACCTGTGTTTGGGTTCTGTCGTTCCGACATCTAAGTTGGAGTCAGGATTTGAAACAGGTCTTCGAAATTTCGAAAACAGAAAGTAAGAAGGGCACTGCAAAAATCTAATGCCAAATGGCATTATGTGTCTCCTTATCCTAATGAGATTTTTTGGCATTGTTCTTTCGAGATTCAATAGTAAGTGCTTTTTTTCTATACCAACATGGTGTGACGATAACAAAATTTTCGCAGCATAAGGCCCAAAATAGGCCATCCAATCTGGTCAAGGGAAATCAGAAAGTGCTGATTTGCCATGGTTTGCTGATTTGCCAGGCGTCTAACTGCTAAACCGTGTCTTGCAGAGATGAAATTATAACTGGGCGGTATAGACCTTTCTATGTGACATGTGGATGACTTGGTTTCTAAGGTTCTGTTGGAGGACGGGTCTCGTGAAGGTCGTCCGATTTCAGCAAGTGACGAGGCAAATGTGGCTGAAATGAAGACCATGATTGAAGATCAAAATGTGGCATGCTGTCACAGAGGATGGCCTTGGGACTGGAGCAGAGGCATTGGAAAAAGTTTCATTTAAAATGTTTGGGGTGCAGAAATTTTCTTCATGCTGAATTCCCCTTCCACTGAGTAACAAAAATGGTTCGAGTAAATTCCTGCAAAAAATGCTGCGCAAATTCAACATAAAAGCTTCAAAATGTGTGTTGTAGTGATAAGACCACGCTGGGATGATTTCATCTCTTCAAAACAGTGTTTCACTGATAGCCGCCTTCAGAAATCATTCCATATCAGCATTCGCATATCACTCTGGGTCAAAGTCATATGTCCTGGAGGGTGACCTCTTTTGGACTTACGGTACGCGTTGCCATTTCGGCAAACATTTTCCCAAAAAACACTGAATCATACTGAATCCCAGGAAAACAATATCAACATGGTTTATTAGGATCGAGAGATATTTAATGCAATTTGGCTAGAACTTCTTCGTTTTATAAGCAATTTTCCTCACTCAAGTTCAGCATTCGGGCCTTTGATTCCAAAAGGAAAGTGGTAGATTCACATCTAGCATTCCACATGTATGCTTAGCTGAACGACAAAGAGCTACAAGCATTGATGGAATTTCATGTGGGCCATGCTGAGACTGAATTGACATCCTACGTAGATTCCAGACTTACCAACCGAATGGGAGGAGC
Source organism: Darwinula stevensoni (assembly GCA_905338385.1). Classification (NCBI taxonomy): domain Eukaryota; kingdom Metazoa; phylum Arthropoda; class Ostracoda; order Podocopida; family Darwinulidae; genus Darwinula; species Darwinula stevensoni. Next base: position 23,114 of record CAJPEV010003029.1, on the reverse strand, counting down.
GAAAACGCATAGAAAGGAGGTTGGCATAGAGGTCGACAACCTAGCAGCTATTCACGTTCCTTCCATTTCACTGAAGAAAGTATGTGTATGAGAATGACATAATCCGAAGCGTCCATCTGGGAGTACGGGCCAGGCTTACAAAATCAATCCCCCCAAAATGTGCCCTCGGGGCACGTGCCTCCAAAGTTGGCATTTTTATAGAGGGAGCAATGTAACCGCTATTTGTGTACTGAGTTTCAGCCCTTCATCATTTCTAGAACATGGTTAGAATTAGCATCAGTCCTTCCCCATCGTCTATATACAGGATGATTATAAAGTCCTTGTGTAACTTTAAACTTTGATGAGTTTTTGATGGGCACGCAATAAAAATAAACTGCGAACGACCTATGAAGGCATAAATATTATTGTCTATTATCATGCTATACATACATTTCAATGCCGCTGCATAACTACCATAGTCCGTGATCTATCATTCAATCCGATTTTCCAAAGGCTTGAAAACATTTTCCAAATATAGCTGGGTGATTTCATGAAATGCATTTGAGTTCACGGCCAAACATTAACTCTAAGAATGCTGTTTTGATGAACAAACGACACTCATCCATAAAAAAGGAGACTTATGTGAACAAGTCAGGTGAACGACCCAGGTAGCACATAACATTGATTCAACGTTGATTTGGTGCGGATCGAATGTTTCACTGTCGAAGGTTTATATTCTATGTTGAATCAACATTGATTCAACGCGGTGACCATCACCGTTTATACACCCACATTGACTCAGCATTGAATCAATGCTGCACTATTCACGGTGGAAGTGTCAATATTAAATCAGGCTTGATTCTTATTCTTATTCCTTTTCAGTAAAAAAAATCCATAATTTTTTAAATCTAACGTTAGGATTTTTTGTTTGTACTTCATCATGGTTGAATAGTTTAATCAATCGCCCAGAATACATTACGATCACGAAAAATTTTTGATATAGGGCAGATGCTAAGGTGGCCGAAACGACGCCAGGCCTGAAGTCTATCGCAGCAAACAAGGAAAAAGAGAGATAAAAAAAAAAACATTTTTTCGACATGGTGTAGCAAGCACCTCACATGGTGGAGTTGTCTAAATACAAATATAAAATTAGAAAGAGGAGATTCAATAAAAGTATATATACCTATATTTTTTACAGCAAATTAATTGATTGACTTGAAGACATGTTCAAATCTAGGCATTTACCTTACTAATGAACGAAAGTGGTTTTGTGAGGCTGGATCAATCCCATCCTATATATCCATATACCCATCCTATATATTAAAAACACAATGAACCTGCGTTCGTGCGTTTGATGCCTCCGATGCTTGGGTCCGTGTGCGTGTCCGCAAGTCCATGTATGCATGTGCAGCGCCTTCTGCCTGCCTCGGGTGTACATCTTCCTCTCGCGGACGAGCACTTTTTTCCGGCCCTTGCGACTGTCGGATCTATTCTCTAGAACGTAATAGCCCAAGGGGGGTGGGGGAAGAGTTCGGGTAGCATAGAAGGCTAAAAACAAAACAATGCGACCGGGAATCGAACCCCAGACTTCCTGATTTCTTCGTAAACGTGCTACCAGTACACCACGAAACTCGAATCTATTAGCTTTTACTTCCGTGTTATCCCTAGCACTACAACGGGAGAAAGAGGCATTCTACGAACCACACTCGCATTTAAACGCGTACTGCGTTCGATCTCCGTTGAAGACGAAATTTATCAAAATTAAATTCACGTTAGTAGGGGTTAAAATCGGAATTCGAACCGTAAGTTGAGGACGAAGACCTCAGCTTCCAGCATAAATGCTGCCAGCGGCAGGCATTACAGAGAAACCTCACATACTGACATACATAGAGTGAAGAAGTATCGGAAATGAGTAGGAAGTCTGGGGAGCCGAAAGGTGCGCCGACGTATTGGGTCATGCAGGTCCGAGCTTCGAAGTAGAAATGATTAGAGTACCTGTAGTGCTTGAGTCGTGGTGGTGTCTGATGTGTACGCCCCTAGGTACCGGGGTCAAAATGGTCTATGTACTTCCCTGAACCGAATTCCGCAAGGACATGGTAGGCCGTAGGCCAGGTGCAACTCGATTGGTGTAGTTGGTTATAAAGAGTCTCCAAATTTTTATGTTGCGATGTATTGTGAAATTTTGTCGTCGCTGTCTCCTCGAAAACCAAAATCTTCATTAGATGAAATAAATTATTTTTTTTTTGCCGTAAATGATCGTTTAAAAATTATTTTGCAAGCAGCGCTGCAATGGGCAGTCAAGTAACCCTAAACTTCAACTTCAACTTCTTGGGGTGGGGAACCTGGACGATGGAGTTTAGTGGCCCTGTAACTGTTGGATCATTAGGGCCGCCTAGGTGACGGAAAACATGAATTCTAAATCTGAACAAATGTGGTATTTTCATTCCCGATATGGACGCCGACGTGTTTGGAATGAGGCGTTGAATCATTGTTGACTGGGTGTGGTTTGAATGTATTGCTGTTACATCCATGTTACTTCAGCATTGATTCAACGCGGTGACCGTCACCGTTTATGAACCCACTTTGGGACAGCATTCATTTAATGCTGGACCATTCACGGTCAAAGTATATGCATTAAATGATTTTTTAAAATGCTTTCTCCATCAATATTTGCAATTACTTAATTACTTCACCCGATCTACGAGGGAATATTTCTGGAACGTTCGATTTCGAGCAAATAAGACAGTGGCAGATAGGCACTCGAATTTCGTCGCACCAATCAAGCAGAATGGCATTTTCGGCTCGCATAACTAGGAGCAACGATTCAAAACCTTACTGTGTCAGACCTATTTCCCGAAATAGGCACGGACGTGCTTATGTAGGCCATCAAGGGCTTGATGTGGGATAAATGACGTGACAATGCTGGCTAGATATATTCTAATTAAGCTTGAACTGTAATGACTGCTGAAATCATCCCTATTTTCCTTACGAAGAATACAAAAAGGGTTTTTCTGGGGCGATCTTGATGGTACATGGTCTTCACGTAGTATTTCCCATATGAATGCTTTTTTATTGCTGCGTAACACAATTTCCTGAGTGTGGTGAATGCCTTTAGCACGTTTCGAAGTAATATAGGTAATCCAAAGGACAGACTCACGTGAAACAACTTCACCGCGTCAGCATTGCTCACATATTCATTAAAAGAACGCTTCAGTATCATTTAAAAAATGGCCCAAGCGACGAATATAAATGGTGAAGCTGAATCTCCGGCCTTTCAAGTTCATAATGCTCAATTTATCATGGAACAAGCGAGGAAGTCATGGCTGCAACGATAGCAGTCATTGATCCGCCGGTTCGCTGATGGCGGCAATCGCAATATATTCTTCTTTGAATCCATCTAATCATCAAAAGTAATCTAATGGTGAAATCTAATTTCATTGTGAAATGGTGCACTGGAAGAAACATTAGGACAGTTTTTTGTAACCTACAATTCAATATTTTTCGTTAGGTTGGTCTCTTCCCCCGAACACTTTCCTGTAGTGGCTAGTAAGGGTGAAGAGGGGGAGAAAAAAAAACATACGGAATCAAATTCGAATATGACACCTGAGTTAGGTAATCCCACAAGTGTACCAATATTGGTGCACTAGTGATGGCACACCAGGGCCTTTCTTGGTATCCAAGAAAGCCCGAAACACGTTTCCAATATAGGCCCATTATTGTTCCGATTCATTGGTTATCCGCTGGCCGATGAGACATTACGGGATTGGCCCACCGTCGGCGGCCAAGGGTGGTCCGAGCACTTTGCCGATATGCAATGCATGGCCCAATGAAGATTGGCTATCTAAGAAAGCTGTCTGTTTTCTTTTTTATTCATTCCTTTTCCTTTCAGCATCTTTTTCCTCGTGCGAAGACAAGGCCACACGGATACACTCTTAGAAAATTCCGAGCGCTTGGGGAGTAAAATGTGAGCACATCGTTAGCTTTTCGAATTTACTCTCTTATTGCTCGCCAAATGCTCCCTCATCGTTCATATTGAAGTGAACACCTTGAAGTTCTTCACCAGGCCACTAGATGGAGGAAAGAGTCTCGCTTTTCGCACAGTACACAAAAGTACTCTTCCCTCTTCCCCTGGAATCGTCCCACGCAGGATTGTTTAGTACCTTGCCATATGTCTCGCCTAGTCTCATTATAGGAATCAATAAGCACGGACACTTCATCATTTGTTATCCACATATTCAAGACATGTTCATAGAGTCCAGGCCATAAAGAAGCTCATATTCCTTTCGAGAACCCTTTTGGAACACGTATAATTTTATCCGCACAGGAAATCTAGTATTGATATATATAGTGTGTCCGTGAACGTCATTCAGTAATACCTCAATTAAATGAGGTAATAAGGGACTGATATCCCGGATACTCCACAGAATCTATAAGAGGTGGCCCACCCCCTGACCTCTACAGTACTGTCAGAGGTAGATCATCGCCTGTACGAGAGCGAAAACGACACACATTATATGAGAATTTTCGTATTTGCATGACATCTCCGTCACTTTCTGAGGGGAGCGTTTTTACTCCTTGGTGATGGAGTAAATTCGCTCCTTTCCCAGAGTGAAAGGAGGGTGAAACTGGAGTTAGCTATTTTACTCTCTTTTTTGAGAAAGATCGCTCCCCTTTTCCAAGAGTGTAGGGCCCTCACTGAGTACACAAGGGATCGACAAGAGGCGGGATACACTGACATAGGGTTCCTAAATACAGATGTCGAGGCACTCTAGGGAATATTGGGTGAATAATGGAGTCGTCACAAAAATGTCATTCAGCACAATACACTGTTTTATCGGGAACTTAGCAGCTTCACATTATTGCATCGAATAGACAGGCATTTAGGAAATTATAACTAACTAGCCGACCTTTGGAAGACTTCCACGAACTTATGGTCGGTCCAGGCCATGGGTGTCAAACTGCCGGCCAACTATTTGATTTCATCCGGCTTGCAAAGTCTTCTTCGACAGTTGTTTTTTAAAAAACAATTTCAACCTGCTATCAATTGAGACTTTGGTGGAAGATGTGAGAATGTGGGTCCAACAACTCCTGAAGGGATCCATCCGGCCGCCAGCTTAGTCAAGTTTGATATTTCTGGCCTAGACTAGCGTGTAACATACGATAGCCAAAATGAATCGTGAGGCCTTGGTTAATATTCACGTAAGGACACCTTACCACACTTCTTCCCTCCCTGCCGCTTGAAACACACTCAGGGAGTGTATTTCAACTCTTCATTGCGAACGAACGCTACGATAATAATTAAAAATAGTACGTATATCATCCAGTGTGACCGGTCCAATCCCCTCCCCCTCCAGGCAAGAGACACGGGGAAAATTGCCCATTTTGCCCCTCCACTCTGCTGTCTTGAACATAGTCGGGAGTCCATGAGTTCAGTCAGCACTTCAACATACACTCTTAGAAAATTCCGAGCCCTTGGGGAGTAAAAAGTGAGCACACCGTGAGCTTTTCGAATTTACTCNTCCAGAGCTTCGGGCAGCAATAACGGAGGAATTCCGCAAAATTCCCCTAGACATGTGCAAGAAGGCCTGTGACAACGTGAAGTTGCGACTGGAAGCTTGCATCGCCATGGAGGGCCGCATGGTGGACCACTCCATAGAAAACAGAGTGTGACTCACTTCTTCGATCCTTTGACAATGTATTCCACCATAGTTACAGGCAGGTATTAATATACTTAAGGCATACGGCCTTGTTAAAAAATGTATATATTAATCTGGGCCACCCTGTATATATGAGACTTTTCGTATTTGTATGACATCCCTATCACTTTCTGATGAGAGTGTTTTTACTCACGAAGGAGAAGAGCAATTTTACTCCTTGGTGATGGAGTAAATTCACTCCTTTCCCAGAGTGAAAGGGGGGTGAAACTGGAGTTAGCTATTTTACTCTCTTTTTTGAGAAAAATCGCTCCCCCTTTTCTAAGAGTGTACTACGCGGCAGCCGCTCTCTTTCCCGTTCTCGAAAGCGAATCAGTCACAGGGACTTGAAAGAAACTGCTCGCTCGAGAGCGAGGTGTATACCCCAACCCATGAAAAAACATCCACGAATTCTTGGTCAGCCTAGGCTAAGTGTGTAGCATATTCGGGTATCCACAAGTTCAGTCAGTCAAGTTCAGGCCCCATCAACTCTCTGCGCAGCAGCCGCTGACATTGTACGTCTTGCGCATCCCCCTCCCTCTTATTTACGGGGGTGTTGACGCCTACGATAGGACTTTTATCGAGCGACACTCTTATCCAGTAACCATCTCGACGATGTTCGTATCGTTGGTGAAGTCCATCTCCACTAATTTTCAGGTAGGCCTATGAGTGAGATATACGCAAGAGAAACGGAAGGTTACTACGGGGCCGACTACGTGTTTTCGACCCAAGAGTTCCTGTTCCATACAGTTGGGATCCCGCCGTTTTCACCCTCGAGAATCACTCTCCTTGTGGGAATGCCGATCAAGTTAAAGACGGGGTTCTGATTGATAAAGGGGTCGAGATCCCGATAAATAAATGATCTGATGAGGATATCATCCTTCCTTAGAGTATGGAAGGGGAATTCATCCATCCATAATGTATTAGTATACGTTAAGAAGATTTAAAGTATGTGTAGCCTCCAAGGACATAGGCTAGGTAACTGATAGGCCTACGAGCCTTTTCCTTTCCATGTTATAAGCGAGGCGCGTTTCGTGATTCCTCTTTGCGACTAATTTTGCTTACAAGCCTGTGCCTTTGCAGGACCTAAGTTGGTTAGGGTGCGCTAAACAGCATAAAAAATGTGATGTGATGCGCCCACATAAGAGAAGCGACGAGGCTGTGTAGGTCTGCACTGACCAATGAGCAAATTGAAGATATCAATGATGAGAGGAGAGGTGCATTAATTGCAGAGCAACATCAGGTTGTTAACGCTGTGTTGTGAGCAACGCGTGTAGCGGCTAACCTTTAACCCTTCTCGAGTTGCGTTGACTAGGACACTCAACGTCATTCTAGTTGTTTCATATAATCGCAACCTTATGCATGTTGAAAGCTTTGTTTGGCACTTACTGGCAATTCATTTCGAAGCTGAGAAAGGTAAAAGTCGGCTAGGTTGTTGTAATGATCATGTTACGGTGTTCCATTCGAACCCATTGGAGTTTCCACGGATGGGGAAGATGAAAACACTCGCAATTTTCGTGAGTTTATTAGACAGTACAATAGCACAAACGCGTCCGCTTCCTTTCGGTGCAACAGTTGTTGACATTATCGATAATGTTCATTGCGGTTTCTAAAAATCCGGTGAAGTCTACTAGGCGATCCTTATGAACTCATTATGGGTTTACCAGGCGATTATATTGCAGATAGTAAGGTGAACGAGCTGTTTTGCCAACGACATAGGTTCTGCGATGCTGAAGTGAGAAGCAAACTCGCTGATTCTGTGTCCCAGGAATAAGCACTCCAGTTTGGTCAATCAGGAAATGTATTTCCGAATGGAAGGCGAATTTTGCTCACAGCACAGTGCCGAAATTGTGAAGAACGATTATGGTGGTCATGATATCGATCGGCAGGTCACCTTTTCGTTAGAATTATTAAACAATCTCAATATTCAGGGTCTCTTCCCGCATGCCCTAGTCCTAAAAATTGGATATATCCTGATGCGTGTACGGAGTCGCATGATTGGGAACGACCTTTGCAACGACATTCCTATGATCTTGAGAGACCTGACTACAAATGTCTTAATACTATAGGAGTTTAGATGAAAAAGGGCAATGGCTGTTACTCTAAGTCTAAGAGAGGGGACTAAAAGTCTCCATTTCATTCGAACACCTATAACAGTTGAGGTTATCACGGGTGTGCTTCATGGCTGTGTTCAATTGCTGCCTAGAGTTTTACTGGACACATCAACACAAGTCACCATACCGTTCCCTCTTTGCCAACGTCAATTCCCTATCGAACTTACCTAAGGTATGACAATAAACAAATTTCAGGGACAGACATTTCATCAAGTCTGATTACTACTTCCGGAGCCAGTATCCATGCATGGCATTTGTATTATAATGGCAAAGCAGGGGATAACTGATGCTGGCGCCGTTACCGATAATGTGGTCCTTAAAGAAGCACTTCTTTTGTTTGTTAAGTCCGTTTGTCAAGACTATTTTTGTATATTATGATATGAACTTTTCGCTTCGTTCCCACGTGTGTCCCGTTTCTTGATATTTCATGGTTCCTTCCATTTTTATTTACTTTATTGATGTTGAATTAGTTTTGGTTGTAATTTTCTCATAGTGGCTAATGTAACACGCTGTGCCTCAGCATATCTTTCGTGCATATATGCTCCACCATGAACTGTACATCAAAGTTTGGTAGTGGGAACCAGGCTGAGACTATTCTTTGTTCATGAGCTGTGACAAAACGTATTTGCACGGGTAGAAGGCCGCAATTGCTGCCATGTGCCGCTATTACAAGTGTACTAGCAATATTTCGGGCAATAAAAAACATTTTGGGCTTAGTTCCCTATGTGTCCAGACTTTCGACTCAACCTGTATATATAGGGTGTCTCAAAAATGTATTCACACATGAATCAGAAGTATATATTAAATAAATATATATTAAATAAAGTTGACTTCGAAGTGATTCTGGAAATCTGGGAACACATGTGAAGTACAAAGAGGGTGGAGAAATGAACATGCAACTATGCCACCATGATGTAATAGAACTTGCAAGGATTCAAGATAAGTTTGATGCTGATGGTATAGTGCATGGTCTCCCAGAACACTGCTAATACGGTCATGCACAATGTTCTGATAGACCTCACACATCAACAGGTGGGGAAAATGCTGCTGTTGCAATGCAAGCATTCACACGATCGCATGAAATTGAGGAGTGCTGTGCTGCTATCCCAGCAGAAACCTGTCCACAAGTTTGTTGACTGTTGCTCACTGCTGTCAAAAGTGCCTGGATGCAAACGGTGAACAATTGGAACATTTGTGTGTAGTGAACCATGCAATTCAAACCCTTGGTTTTCCACACACTGAACATTGCACCTCTCTGAATTACGTAACATATATTTATCATTATTAAATTTTATATACATCTTTTGAAACACCCTGTATATGTGGTATCTATAGGGGAAAGATTCTGCCACTCATGAAGAGTGAGGGTAAACCTCCAAAGGGTGCATATGGAAACCCTGGGGTGGGGATGGAGATCGACCTTTAAAGAATTCCCAAGGGATTGTTTATATCGCCTTGGGCTATACCGTAGGGCGTGTGTTGCCTATCAAAAAATGGATGACATATTGAAAAGAAATTGAGGCACTTGCACCCGACGTTGCAACCATCAAGGGTTCTGGACACTACAGAGGGTGTTCTTACCCTGCTTTCATAGTGATCATGCTCACCATATCTTTGAGTAGCTATCCAGTGATGAAGCTTGCACACCCTTAAGGGTGTGGGATCTCACCTTTATTATTTGCACATGACAAAAAAATGTTTTTTTCTTTCGAATCCCTAGCCTTCGGTAAAAACATTCCCGAACCAGTAAGATTAATCAGTAAATGAAAACTAATCGTAATTGACGCTTCCTAATGCTCCATTATGCAGCTTCGCATTACCAAGACTTCGCATGAAAACTCTACAGATTTCAAGTGTGCGCCAGCAGTCAGTTACCTCTTATATGGAACCGGCAAGCATCCACAGTACTTTTTGAACGGTACTTGATATTATCTTCACAGACGACGTTGAGATTTAAATTATTGGAATTCCTGCATACATTCAGCGAATGAGGCAACCCAACCCATCGAGACCCAGGATATTTCTGAGCCTGAGAGAGGAGAGAAGACAGTCCTTGTGCTGATGTGACTCCATGAGACACTCTTCCTCTAACTACAGGGTGGCCCAGAAGTAATAGGGCAGTTAGTGGTACAATGAGCAGTCGCTAAAAATTTTATTTGCAACCTTTATTATGAGTGATTATGAAATTAAAATAAAAAGCAATCAATAATCAAAATAAAAATAATAAATATATAAAATTATAATAATAAAATATTGTAGTGACTGCTGATTGTACCACTAACTGCCCTATTACTTCTGGGCCACCCTGTAGAAAGAAAGTTCATATTTGTTCATTCGGCTCGCACCGAAGGATTCGTGGAGTGATTTCCAGTCATATTTCCATTGAATGTAATCCCTTCATTGGCCTCTTACTAATGCGATACCGGGATGCGTCTCCATAATCTCCTGCGAGTCTAGGTTGAGATGGGAGAGAGGCATAACTAATTGGACATTGGAGGGATTGATGTCATGTTGCTATGGCTTCTTCAGAGTACTTTAGCACTCAATGGCGAATGCCCAGGATTTCAGCAGTGTGTTGAGAGCTGCCTCATTTCAACATTTAGACAACAATGATTCAATATGACAATGAAAGTGTTCCGATGTTGACTTAACATGAAGGATGTTGAAACGTCAATGATTTACCGTAGTTGTATCAATATTGATATGCATATTGTTTTGACAGACATACAAGGTACACAGTCTACCACATCACCATCCCTTTCACCACCCGACTCCCGAATAACAAGGCTCTTAGCTCTACACCCATGGCATCAATCACTTGATGACTTCCCCTATTCTACTTCCTTTATTCTTGATTTGCTGACAACATGGTTCAATTTTCTTCGCACCAACGTTTTCGAACTCATGCCGAATCTCATTATTAATTAGTAATACTCTAAATCGCTTTATTCGAGTTCTTCAGGTTTGCGAGAGGGGAATGCAGGAGAGAGGAATAATCTCAAAATTGTTAGATGCTCATCATGCATCCGTTGCAGAAGTCCCAAAATGAGGGAAATAATAGTATACCATCCTAACAAATTGGGTTACCCATACCTCTCATGAATGCAACGTTCGTTTTATTTCAGCTAAGTATCTTTCACGTGTTGCAGCTTATGACCAATTATATATTTTGTTGCTGGTTATTTTGCAGCACTTTCAGCATCATCCGCTGCTAAGGGTGTACAACGGACATAGACATCTCATTTGTTATTATTAGGATATAGAGTGGGGACCTATATCTTAGTAATTGTAGAATGAAATGCGAGTGGAAGCTTATGTTTGTACACTTACGCACACCGTCTCATGATTAGGGTTAATAAAATTGTCAATAGGATTTCCATTACAGCCCCTCTCAAAACGCTCGAGAACAGGTATTGGAAAAAGACAAACATTTTAGCTACAACCTAGCCTGCAATGGAATAGCACTAAAAGGCAAAAGTGTCTATTTTATACGTTTCAGGAAGGAGAAAAGCCTAAGCCCATCTTCACACGCCACATGAATGCAGTGTCGATGTGGATGGATGGATGGATGATTTTTTTTTTCTCTATACGGAATTATGGTGTGTCCAGTGTCCTAGATACTAAAAATAAAAGCAAGGAAATGTGCATTTAAAATTGAAAGCAATAAAAGAAAATGGTCAGGAAATTGTCGGAGGAGAAAGGAGAAAATAAGTGAGGGAGCTCAAATAGAAGTTTGTGCATTATTTCGGCCTCCCAGTTTGCCCTGAAGGATGCGTTGCGCGCCTCCCTCAACCTTCAAACCGAAAGGTATCGAAATTTGAGAATTTTTGATACCTCTCCGATATGGCATTAGGGATGCCACTGTATGTTGTTGAGTGGGCAAAATATTAGAGTTGTCTGCAGCGGCGTTGATATAAGGATTCCCAATCATTAAAAGCGCTTGATAACCCATGGCTAATGCGGTAAGTCGGACGATGAACCTTCTTCATTTGATCTGTAAGAGATTTCTGGAAGCCTGGTCCCTTTACGAAGCTGGAGTGCTCGGCACGTGGGCGAAAGAATCCATTGTATGCTCCAACGTGATGTGTTTTTTATGCAAGAGCACGTCTCAGGAGTTTCAGGGCATGGTAACTCTTCTTGAGAGTGAAGACCATCTTCTGCACTTGTTGGTCCCATTTCAAGTTTTCCTTGATCTAGATCTTAAGTTATGAAATGTTGGCACTGCTTTGGATCGTTTGGCCGTCAATTTTTAGCCGACGGGAAATTGTCCTGCTCGGGAAAAGATTTTCGGAAGTCGATTATTAGTTCTTGTATTTTGGCAGCATTCAGCAGGAGTCCTCTTTGCTTGGCAAAAGTGCCAACGGCATGGACAACATCCTTATATATTAAGTCATTTGGATTTGAGATGGAGGTAGCGGCATCAGCCTATTTTAGAAAGAGAACACTGTCATTCGTGCTTCCTAATGCATCTGTGGATCATGCGAATGCGAGAGGTACTATTATGGACATTTGCGGAACGCCTGTAGTGATGTAGGCCTGACGCTGTTTTTTCCCTTATATCAGTGTTCTTTGTGATGTCGGTGATTGATATATGTTAATGCAGAATTTCATCGTATGTATCCTTCTATTCTTCGAGTATCTCATAACTTTTGGTAGTGTACACATATTTCGGTCATAAATGCATGGCTTCTCTTATATTCTTTCTACCATAAATGTAGGCCCGAAGAGAAGAAGAAGGGGAAACAGAAGAACCAAAAGAAGACGAATAAGAAGAGGAATTAGAACGAATGAGAAGCAAGTGATACGGAGTATTCGAGTTACATACGAGGCTTGTATGAAAAGTCATGCGTGTTCCGCAATAAAAATTTGCATATTGCGCGCACGCGAAAAATTCCTACAAATTCTGAAAGCCCCGTCAAATAGGAACACAACGATATGCGGAATGTGTTCCAAACCCTCCCGAATCACCGGAAAAAAATTGTTACACAGAGGCATGTAAATCACATTTCCCGATTTCCAAGAAATTCTTTTTATTTTCTTAAAAAAAAA
>CAJPEV010003029.1:0-10207 GCA_905338385.1 Darwinula stevensoni | reverse complement strand
GCGATATGTATTTCGTGTTGCCGATGGCCTATGGACTTTTCCCTGTCCAGGTCAAAGACAAGGCGTGATTTGTGGTTCTTGCAGCCGAAATGCATGCATGTCTACGCCATTTCAAGTCATAGGGTAGGCTCATTTCGTGGTTCGTCCATACAGCTGATAGAAGCTGGGCCTTTCTAGGACATAGGTTGAGCGGGATGAGTAATCCCTTACGGAAATGTCCTATAGGAAACCTATAGTTATTTCTTATAGGAAACCTATAGACTTTCCTATAGGTTTTTGAAACACGAAAAACCTATAGGATCCTTTAGGATCCTACAGGATCCCTATAGGGTCTTATAGGTCTCCTGACCTATAGGATTCAGGGAGGAAATTTTGGGTTTCGAAACCCAGGCATTACGACGGAGAAGGCGACCGGGGATAATATTGGCGCAGCATTTCGGTGTGAATAAAAAAAACCGATTAGTGTTTTTCCATGGTAGGGATACATCCATTATTAATACCGGCACTACGGGGCTCTGCATAATTTATGGCCCCGCCCCATGTGTCGCTGGATTGCACATCTACTTCCTTTGGCAGAAAGAAGTGGTATTCTTCTCTCGACCTAAGGAAATAGAAGACAGAACCTGCGAGCACGTTTCTTTACTAAAACTCCATTTGGATAGGGTCTTCTCAGTTTCGTACGTGACTTTCAAAAGGAATAAGGGCATATTTCTTCAAGGGACTCCATCGTTATATCAGGAAGATGGGGATGACAAATAAGGAACTGTCAAAGTTAATTGATTGCTACAATGAGGCAAGGCGAGACATTAGGGGACATACAAAACACTCTTGTGAGAGATAATTCCATTGGTAAGGGGAGGGCACTTTTGTGCCCCTTGAGAAATGTGACAACCCAATACTTCCATCCAGTGGCCTAGAGGAGGACTTCAAACGGAACCCTATAGCCCTATAGGGTATCCTATAGGACCTATAGAGAATCCTATGAGTCCTATGGAGAATCCTATTGGTCCTATAGGGAATCCTATAGGTTTTATAGGGAATCCTACGGGTCCTATACAGAACCATTTGGGTCCTATAGGGAACCTATAGGCTTTATGGAGAACCTATAGGCTTTATGGGGAACCCTATTGGTTCTATGAGGAACCCTATAGGTTCAAAAGGGGATCTATACGTTCTATAGGGAACTCAATAGGTTCAATAGGGGACTCTATAGGTTCTATAGGGGACTCTATAGGTCCCAAACTGAACTCTATAGGGCATATAGGATCCTATAGGATTCCTATAGGATCCTATAGGATTCCTATAGGATTCCTATAAATTCCTAAAGGAATATATAGGAATCCTATAAGACATTTTCGTAAGGGATATAGCCAAGTATTCATGCAATGCGATGCGACATGCCCGCGGAGGAGACGCAGCGAGGTAGAGTAGGTCTGCATTGACCAATCAGTAACTTTAGGATGTTAATACCAAGAGAATAGCTGAATGGAGGAAGCGTTGGGCTGTGTTACCTGCGAAACAAGACAAGGTTGTTTACGCTGCGCGGAGAGCAGCGCGCGTACGCGTCGAACCACTAACTCATGGAGCTACGTTGACAGGGACTCCCGACGTTATTCCAGTCGTTTTGCATGGTCTCGGCCCAATAAATGTGTGCTCTGTTGAGCACTGCTCGGCTGTTCATTTCGAAGCGGGAGAAGGGAAACATATGCGCATGTGTTGTTATGATCATGGTACGGTGTTCTTTTCGAACCCATCCGTCATCCGTGTTGTCATATACGTCGAGGCGATTATCGCTGTGCTTCGTGGCAGAATTCATTTCATGCCAAGAGTTTCACTGGACACGTAATCCGGCGTTATCATACCATTTGAACATTGTCGACGTTTATTTCCTATCGAGTTTACCTATGGAATGACTATAAACAAGTCTCAGAGACGGAGATTTTATACAGTCGAACTACAACTTCAGGAGTCGCTATTCACGCATGAACGATTGTGCATTCACCGTTCGCGAACTTGCTCTGAGGACTTGGCGAAGATTCAGATTATCGAGTGACTGAAGGAAGGCCGAACGGAAGCTGGCATCGTTTCCGACGACGCGGCGTATGAAGTGCTTCTTTGTGAAATGCATTATTCCGGACTATTGTTTGCTAAATATGAAATAAACTTCATGTGTGGCGCGTTTCTTCATAATCCCAGGTTCTAACAATATGTGCCTAATTTAGCCATGTCGAACTAGCTTTTGTAATTAGGCTCTTTCTAAGTTTAGGCTCTTGGGGTAGAAGAGAGAAATTGCGGCCATAGGCCGCTAGTCTATACAGGGTGTCCCATAAGTCACTACGCCATTTAAAAAAATGTGTACCTATTTGATAGTTGGCATAATGAAGAAGTGAGATTTATCGAACGTTAACACACTATTTGGAATTACCTTCGCAAAAAACATTAATTTTTGAGCGTTGGAAGTGCTTCAACATGACTGATGCGTATATCAATGCATTTAGCCCAACGTTGTAAAGTGCGAACGAAGGCCTTCTGTAACATATTCTGAGGAATTGCTGCCATTTCTACTCTAATGCGGTCCTCCAAGTCTCTGACATCTCTAGGCTTTGTTGTGAAGACTCGATCTTTCAGATAGCCCCCCCCCCCAAAAAAAAAAAAGTATCATGGTGTCAGGTCGGTAGATCTTGCAGTCCATATTATTGAACCCCTTCGCCCAATCTATCTTTCAGGAAACGCCCAATCCAGGAATGTTCGATCTCGCAGTCCAAAGTGGGCAGGTGCTCCATCATACTGGAAGAAAGCCCGACCAGCAAGGCCTCTCCGGCGTAGTTCTGGTTCATAGCCATTTTCCAGCATCTCCAGATATGTATCAGCCGTCACATTTATGGTTGCATCGGCTTGGTCTTGGAAGAAAAAAGGTCCTGCGATGCCCATTGAAGATATAGCTGCCCACATGTTGACTTTGGGAGCGTCTCTTTTGTGTTCACAACATGCTTTAGGATTTTCAGAGGACTAAATTTGGCAGTTGTGAAGATTCACCTGACCCGAGACGCGAAATGTAGCCTCATCTGACATCCATAAATTTACCAGAAATGTTGGGTCCACTTCATCATTGATGAGGAGGATCTCACATATCTCAATTCTTAGATCATATGCATCAGGAATCAATTCATGAAGAATCAGAAGACAATATGGCTTCCATCCGAGGTCACAACGAAGGATTCTCTGTAGAGTGGACTTCGGTATCCCAAACTCAGCTAGTAATTTTTTTTTATTGATTTCATGGGACTCGAGGAAAAGTTTGCTCCAACAGCAATTTCGGTTTCTCCTCCCCTTTCGCTGCGGGGTCTATCAGCTCGTGGCTTGTCACAAACACTGTCAGTTTCAACAAACCTCATGTGAATAGCGTAAATGGAAGACTTCGAGGGAGGTTCGGTGTCAAGAAACCGACGAAACTCCCTCTGAACTCGGATGGAACTCTAAAAAAATTCCATCTAAAGGGCGACCTTTCTTCGTTGCTCTAGTGTCAATTGCCATGCCACTTCTCATAAAAGTGGGTGTAAATTAAAGGAAGTCCTTTCAATTTCTCAAATCTACCTTAAGCTAGAAATATGGGCGCAAAGTTAAGCTATTTTTAAAATGAGAATAAAGAAAACTCCCCTTATTTTCCTTAAACAAGTATTATTTTCCTTACTATTATTTAAAAAAAAATTCCGTTTAAATCTAATTAAAAGTCATTATTGCGAAAAATTATAAAGAACTTTTCTTCCATCAATGCAAACACCATTGACATACTTTAAGCAGTTTGGGAAATATTGCAGTTCGAAATGATATAGTGACTTATGGGACACCCTGTATAATAATAGCCGACGTCCTTCTGTCCGTCCGCTGGAGACCTGTATGGGTAGACGTTTTTGAAACCGAAACTATCGGCCCCGATCCGAATCGTGGTCCTACCTTTGTGCTTTGTGCACCCTACCCACGGAACGTGTCGGGTCGATCAGGCCGGCCTGCAATCTGTTAAAGCATTTAAACTTCACAGCTCAGGATCACGGTGTTCGTTTTTTTGTGAGCGGCTCAGGTGACGCTTCCAACTGACGTCACATGACCTCACGTTGGTGCGGACCTGTTCAGTGTTCTCATAGTTCACTACGTTTCACTGGCAGATACTTGCCCAAGAGTGACGTCATTTAATGACGTGATCGCGTCGCGAGCTGACGGAACAAGCCGTCCTTATTGCCAGCAGCAGTATTCGTTAGCGCCCAACATGAAACTTGATATCCAACCGAGCTACCCTCCCGATCCGCCGGAAGGGTCTGCCCAATAGAGCTGACCCCCATCCCCTGAGAGCTCAAAATCAGCATTCAAGTGAGTCAAGGAATCTAACTAGGATGATAAGAGGGTTCTCGTTAAAAAAAAGATTATTTACAGGAATTGGGGTAGGGGTGTTCCCTGAAATCGGAACGGATCCCTTATTATTTGCCCAAAAGTCATTAGGGGCCTCTGATGCCTGAATAATCTCACATTCTCCATCTAATACCAAGGAGTTCCAAGTTCTTATGGTGCGTCTCATTTGAATACTATGGGATAGAATTTCCTGAAAATTAGAATAGTGGAAAATTATTATTGTTTTATTATTATTATTATTATTATTATTATTATTATTATATTCAATACATTTTCTTTGAGGGGGGGGGGGGGGGGGTACGCCCAAGGGATCGGGTTTCAATGCTATTTCATCGAGTTTCTGCAAACATGCATGTGCTTTCTTCGTCAAGTCCAGAATTTTTACTCTTTCCCGGTTGAAGGGGGGGAAGGAACGCACCCTTTAAAAGAGCCCATAAATTTGGCTGTTCAAAAAATCCCGCGAAAGGCCTCATTGATTATGACTGAATTCCATTAGCCCCAATCAGACGCAAGACTTAATGAGTGACAGCTAGATATTATTATTATATCAGTATTACATTGGAGCAAGTGAGTAGTTTGAGTAATATTCACTAAGTCATACTCATATTTCAGAAAGCATGGAACTGTTAAACTCGATTTTCGACCGATGATTTTCTGTGACTTGAAGAGGGGCCTATAGTAGGAGCAATCTCTCACCAACTTACAGACAGCTTTTGGGCACCAATCTTCTTCATGTGGAACTGTGTTTCGTTCACTTGCCGAGTTCAATTGCGGGAGAATGAGCTTTGAAGATGAGCCCCGCTCAGGACGGTCACCAATATTCGTCACCCCTGCCAGCATAACAACTGCAGAGAAGCTAATCCAAGTTGATGCCCAAGTCACCTATGAAACCTTGAGGGAGACCTTAGGCATTGAATCGGCAGCAGTTACCGCCATTCGGCACAACCACCTTGAGGTCACCAAACGTTATGCTCGTTTGGTTCCCTACAACCTCTCTAAGGAGCAAAAGGAGGCACGTGTGGGTTGGTGAGAATTCATGCACCGTGAGTTCAACGGAGGTCGGCCCAAGCAAGAGTGGGAACTGATAACTGACGATGAAACTTGGATCTACCAGTTTGACCCAGAGATCAAGCAGCAGTCCTCACTTTGCTCCCTGGTGAAAGCCCACCTGTCAAGTTCGAACGCGCTCGGAGTGTTGGGAATCAGATGGTAGCCTCCTTCTGCTCTTCATACAGGTTTTGGGGGACCCAGCGATCACAACGTTTGGTGACCCAAAGATGACTCGCGCATCCACTTGGATTAGCTTCTCCACAGTGGTGATGTTGACTCCGGTGACTTCTGTTGGTGGCTATAATTAGCGAGGCTCATCTTCAAAGCTCATTCTCCAGCGCTTGAACTCAGCAAACGAACGAAAGACAATTGCACATGAAGGAGCTGGGTCCCCAAAACCTGCCTGTAAGTTGGCGAGTGATTGCTCCTTCTTTTGAAGTCTCAGGAAATCGTCGGACGAAAATACTAATTTTACAGTTCCATGCTTTCTGAAAGAGGAAAACAACTACATGAGAACTACTCAGCGAATGTTGCTAAAACTATCATATTACTCTAGTGTAATACTGTTATGAGTTCATGCAGAATGTCATCCTAATTGGCTTTATAGTTGTGCAGTATCTCAGAACTTTTGATGGGGGCCCAAGCATAGGTTTATCCAGCAAAAACGTAGTCAACATAACTAACTTGGGTTTGCTTCCTCCGAGCCACCTTGACATCGAATCCAAAATACCGCCGCGAGGTTCCTTAGGTTCATCTTCATCAGCTGTAACATTTTCGGCGGAAGGCTCGTCTTCATCATCATCGGTGTCAGTATCCGGATCGAACAGGGAAATGTCGAATCCCTCCTCCTCGAACTCTTTCATATATTCCTCGAATGGGTCGAAGTCTTTCTTTAGCTTCTCAGACAAAGCTGCCTTGGCTCGGGTGTCTTCCAGGTATTTTATTCTCTGGACGTGACCTATCTTTCCCTCCCTTCTCTCGGTTTCAATCAAGAGGTCAAGGTAATCGGTAACGCCCAAGGGATCGGGTTTCAATGCTATTTCATCGAGTTTCTGCAAACATGCATGTGCTTTCTTCGTCAAGTCCAGAATTTTTACTCTTTCCCGGTTGAAATCCTTGATGAGTGCCTTCACCACACCTTGAGCGTTCAACCTCCTCCCCTCTGCTTTCTCATATTTTTTCTTTAAATCTTCAGCAGTCCTCGTCTCTTCTTCCTCGTACAAATCAAAACGGTATGGGTTGTTGACATGTTCATGTGGCGGACAGTTTTTGGGACAGACAAGACAATGTGTTACTCTTCCGGTCTCCATGTTGATACCCATTGCAGAACAGTCGTCTTTTAGCTTGTCATCTGGGATCGTGCAGGGATAGTGGCAGGAATAGTTGCATGTCAGGCAATTCGTCACATACACACCAGGGTCAAGATCTACTTTTGACTGCTTCTGTACGTTGACTTTGATAATAAAGTTCCTGTTGGCTTCCAACTCTGCTTCGTGTTGTTTCAATGCTGCATGTTCTTGTCTAAGCTGTTCCAGCCTCCCCAAACCTAAAGCAAGACATACACTCTTTCCAATGTAGAACAATTTCCAACTTAGACTTTTAGGATTTTCCTTTTTACAGGCTTAAACAAAATAATGCATTGGATGAAGAATTCTTGGACGGCACATTGTCTACGGGGATGGAGACATACATTAACACATTCTAGAATGGATCCTCCGTTTTGATCATGACCTATGTAGCTGTCATGTAGTCGCAGTCACTGTTGTCTTCATATGGTTTTAATGCGACTATTCTTTATTTTTCATTCATTTTAAAATTGAAACACTGAACTAATTGCGTAACTCTGCAACATGCACACCATCGACATTATTGTAACAGAAATCGTCATCTCAATATGTTCAAAAATAAGTTTTTAAGGAGCATGGAGCCTTGAGAGTGCATACTCTGATGTGAGACAAATATGACTCATGTAGCTCCGATTCTTCCCATCGACCTCCTGTAAACCTTTGCAAATGCATTATATCGGTTTGATGAAGATTTAGAAGGAACCTTTATGTATTAATGCAAAAAATCGAAATCTTGGAAAGATTCCAGATACCACACTAATAACATTTTGCTTTTTAGAACGACTGAAAAGCGGAGTTGGTGTCACTGTGGTCACCGACGTACTCAAATTTTCTGTTATTACGCACGATTTAGGAATGACGTTTTCCACACTGGAGAGAACAGTGCCGAAGACCTCGTCGCCAACATGCATTACTTTAGCAGCTGAAAACGGTGGGTTACCATGTGTAATCCCAGTCGTATTTTGCAGGGTTTCCTTATGTGCGCCATATAATGAGTGCATTTTCAATTCATGTTTGCTTGTTTGACAGAGTCGCCTGTACTAACCGCACTCGAGTAATTCTTTGTTGCCTTACGATGGCTTGTGGGAATTTCGCTTCGTGGAGACTAACAGCCTTTTCATATCACTTCCAAATTCCACTCACTGGCAAAGAGACTCGATTGAAATGATTTTCAGGTTCAATTCAGAAAGAACACCAGCAATGTGTAAATTACTGGTTTCAAGTAAAAATGTCAAAATTGTCCTGCAGCGAAAAATATGAAGTATTAACCCAAGCGTCCAAAAATGGAGTAACATGCTTTGTAGGATTTTGTGCAGTGCACCCTTACGGAAAATGCACCTCCCCAGTTCCTTTGAGAAGAAAAAAACTATGAAAAACTCATTTTGAAACAAAAACTTGTATCCCTCGTATCAATGATTGTTCGTTCACAAGAAAAACTAATTTAAAGTGCCAGCCCAATTATCACTTTCATACGTCGTCTTTTTTTTCCAATAACATCAGAATATTTGGAAACAATATTGTTTCCTAAATTATATTCAATATTCAGCTCTTATCTTATTTTACCTGCAATTATTTGTGGTTGGATGCCCTGAAGAGCTGCTTGCAAACGTCGCCGTTCCTCCAACACTTCCTTTGTCAGAGTCAGGCTAACTGGTTTCGACTTCAAAAACCTTTTGAAGAATCTTTGAAAGCTTTTGGTGCCCATTTCCCAGTAGGTCCTGTCGAAATCATCTCCCTCCTCATTATTACGAGCGTAAAGAACAGAATTATTAAACTTGAAAAGGGTTTGGTAGGGGATTTCTGCTTGTTTGATGGCTTCCAGGACAGGCGGCTGTTTACTGTCGGAAAATGTTGTCAGCACGTAGATGTTATCTTCAACATCTCTTCCAAACACCGACAATATGGAATCAAAGATGTACTTTTGTGTGGGTGTCAGCCTAGCTAAGGAAGCCTGGACAACAAAACAGATTCCATCAAGCTGATCCACACCGATGTTGCCTCCATTGGAGAAGAACTCCCTTATCTGGTTCCTTAATTCTTCATCAGCTTTGATGCCTTCAGTATCGCCAAATCCTGGGGTATCAATGATCGTCAAGGTATGAGGAAATGTGAATCCATGCTGCTTGTGTAGGACGTATGCCGTGATCCACTTGGTCTGACTGTGTGCTTGGGACTTCTTATCTTCTTCATCCATGATCATCTTCAGGCGGAAATTGTCTTCATACTTGACTCCATACACGTAATTCACCATCCCGTTGATTAGGGTACTCTTCCCTGAGGTAAAAAAAAAGAGCAATCGTTTCAATATGGAGAATTACGTATAGATAAAAAGCAGTTTTAAACCAAACTTACTCCAATGCCTTGGATATTACCAAATTTCTCTATTTAGGAGCTACAGCTAGGCGCGAAAAACCTAGATCTCTGTCTTTCAGAATTTTGAATTTTTCATTTTTCAAGATTGAGCAGTCACATTTCTAGGAGATAAATTTCCATCTACTTCTGACTTCCATACAAATGCTTAAGCATGTTTTGAAAATAGGTTGTGCAGAAATAAAATTTTATACAAAAGACACTTTTTTACAACTCAGAATGAACAACGGGTTGCAGCGCGACGCGTACTGCTATCAACCCCTATGACGCTATGTGACATGGCAGCGTTTCATCAATAATTTTTCCGGCCCTGTGGCGTCATATACTCCAATTTTTTTAAATAGGAAAATGAGTACAAGTTTGCATTCATTTGCATGGATCAGTTTCCTTAATCATTGCCCTTGAACGTTACTTCCAGATGCCTATTTGAAAGAAAGTCCTCAGTCCGAGTACTGAGAGGACTCGGACCTCGTTGAGAATGGAATATTGTGCGGATATGGACATACAGGAAATTTCTATTGAGAAGTAAATGGCTTTCATGAATGGGAAAATAAAAGTCATTTTCCTCTTTCTGAGCAACCCTTGTCTTGTCATCATGTATATTCACCCCCTCGAAAATCTCTGAAAAGTGCTAAACGAAGTGCACCCTTTTTTTCACTTGCACTGAATGGACGATATGCGCAGGTTGCAATGTTAATGTTAGGTAAATACATATTAATACTAATAACCCTTACGAAAATGTATTATAGGAATCTCATAGGAATCCTATAGGAAACTAAAGGAATCCAATAGGATCCTATATGCTTCATAAAGTTCAGTTTGGAACCTATAGAGTTTCCTATTGAACCTATAGATCCCCCTATAGAACCTATAGTGTTCCCTATACCGTTTAAATCGCTCGCTTTAAATCGGTCCGCTTAAATTGGGACTGAATTTAAACTTGCACAGCTCCCTGATTATCAAAGCACGAACCTTCATACTGTAGGTATATTTTCGGCACTCTGTGCTGTGTCCATTTGCAGAACCAAAGTTGAAAA
>CAJPEV010003028.1:13050-35673 GCA_905338385.1 Darwinula stevensoni | reverse complement strand
TATAACCTGTCTTTCACCTTCCCAAAGGATGGAATGGAAGCCAAAGGGAACCCTGGGAAGTGAAATTGAAGAATGTATGCATATCCGTCCTTGATCATTACCGAGCGCAGGAATACTAGGGTTCAAATTAGGTGTGTAATACCTTCTTCTGCGAGTGCTCTGCTTTCTTCTTCATATATCTGTGGGACGGAGGTGGTTTCCAAAGATGCTCGCTGCTTCATCCTAGCGAGAAACTTCTCCACTTTTACGTTTGCCTCATCTGGTGCGTGATTGTGCTCTCCCACATTCTCAGATTTTCCGGAATCCATCCTGAGAGTTGCATGACACCCAACCCTTCGACAGCACCAATATTCTTTTGAAAGTCTTCTTTTCTTCAATATATACTGAAATCCATCCTGGATGTGTATGGGCTTCCCTGCATACATGAAAGTCATGCAGCTAGTCACAAGTCGACCTCTACAACGACAAAATCCCCGGAACTTGTAAAGTCATGAGTCATACCTTTCGATGTTGTAGGAGCCACCTGTCGCATTGTCCCAGACGTACTTGGTGCTTCGTCAGCCATTTTGTCATGAATACGTCCTTACCTCCTGATGTGGACTCGAAAGTGTTTCGTTTAATCCTACTTTTATACCCGAGAATACTTCCAGAAATATTGGAGAGCAAGTTCTCATTTTCCCAGAGGCGAAAACGGAGGTTTTTTGTGGGGAAGTGAGAATGATCCGGTGTGGGGCATCGCATTTCCCCACTGTAGAGTTTTGCGTTTCCTCTCGTGCTTAGGGGCTATTATTTCTTTCGCATTTCGGCAGATGTATCTGCTATCTTTATCATGCGACACCTACTCTTCCTTATAGGAATCATGTATCCCAGCGTTGCCGCTCTCTGTCGCAGTGAGCAAGTGCTCATGCCTCAGGTCAGGTGGCAAAATGAGAATGTGGGCAAAAGCGAAGCACCCATACATTTAGTCACGTTTTGGCGTCCCTGGTGAATTTGCCCCTGTGCAGGGCACATGTGGCACATGTCTACGGCTGGCCTTGGGAAAAAAAGGTGTATACACGAGGCAAGTCTCTTGGCAAGTGCTTGCTTGCGTGATTCGTGCAACTGCTCATTGCGCGCATCGCGCAATGGTTTCTCTTCGGTGTTGATATCTTGCATTTTTATGATCTTCGCTTTTACCGATTCCACCGTGTTTCTTTCCATTCAGATGTTGATTGTCCCACCTCTTGTTCCAATTTTGTACTTCCCGTCCTTCCTTTCCAAAACCAATCCAATTATATTTGGGGGATAAGTT
The DNA here is from genome assembly GCA_905338385.1 of Darwinula stevensoni. Lineage (NCBI taxonomy): Eukaryota > Metazoa > Arthropoda > Ostracoda > Podocopida > Darwinulidae > Darwinula > Darwinula stevensoni. Next base: position 34,382 of record CAJPEV010003028.1, on the reverse strand, counting down.
CGGCCCCGATCAAATTCGAAGACATGGACAATTACATAGTCACAAACTTGCAATTCTGGAAGGCGTCGCTTGGAGAGACTGAGCATCTGGTGTGCTTGTCGCCCGAGTCCTTGTCGCGCCAGGACACGCTCATGAAACAACTCTGAATTGTGGTCATCACATGCAAATTCAGTGCTTCCCTGATTTTAGCTTGATGAGGCAGCAAGAGCATTCGAAAAAATACGGTCACTGGGGTCTGCAGTCACATCCACAGAGAGAGTCTCGTCTTCTATTTTACAAAGGCCCCTTTCACATCTTCCTCCAAAGCTGCTGGAGGCGAATCCTGTTCGACCATTTCAGCCAGGACTTCCTCCCAGCCCAGGTCTGGGGCGAGTCGAATATTGCGCTTGGAATATTGGAGGACTGGAAACCGATTTTTGGCTCCCGACCGAACATGACTCGATATGGCACTCTTGTGGTCCCACAGTGCTGTTCCGTATTCTTCTGCCACTGAACAATGCTCAAGCCAACCGACTACTGTTAGTATTGTTGTCCTTCATCCAGGCTCTGAGCTTGTCTTTGATGACTCCATTGGCCCTCTCCACTGATCCTTGGCTTTGAGGATGTCTGGGTCTGGATGCCTGGCTTTTCTTTATAACGTGTTCATCCCCTGCCAAGGTTAACCCCTTTCATTCTCAATACCAGCTTTCATTGCCACTGACACTGTCTGACCTTGCTTCTTCTTTTCCTCTTGTGTAGTCCTGATTCTCTTCACTTCTTTCATTCGATCGGAGATCAAACAGTTGCACGTAACAGTGATAATCGTTTTCGTGCTGTTGGTGTCCATATCTGCGGTTCTTTCCATGTTAGCAATAGAGTTATAATTAATTTGGTCACAATATTTCTAGTGGGAAATCTTTTTTCTAATATGAAAGGTCTGAGATAGGATCAGCACTGGTCCTTCGTAAGGGAAGCTCGGTTCAAGTTGGCTGGTGTTCGGCTACGCCCGTGAGCTGTTCAAGCCCCAGTTCAGCGTCCACGCGACACCTGAGCCACAATCTTAAAAAAAAAACCTTATGCCTTACAGGAGAAAGGAACGGGTACGTTCTGTTGATTCGAAAAACTTCCTCTTCGGAACTCCACTTGCTTATTGCGTGAAAAAATCAAGAGGAATGCGCGCAATAGGCAAAGTTTTTGCTCATTTCATGAAATTCGCAATCATGCTATTTTTTGCGCGCATTCGGCAAAAACTTGCACAATGCGCGCAATGAGCAGTTGCACGAATCACGCATAACATATACACGAGGCAAGTCTCTAGGCAAGTGCTAGCTAGCAAGAACTTGCATCGTGTATCAGGGCCTTTAGAGCAAGAGTGGCGACTGTAACTACGGTCCCCCGGCAGATGCGGTCCACTGCAGCATTTCGAACGGCCCAAAAGTGACAGCTCAAACACCCTTCCCAGAATGACTAAATGGAGATTTCCAAGAGTTACAGCTCGTTCCAGCTATCCAGGCACCTAACATGCGCAAAGGCGGGCAAGGGATCTGTAGGCGCGACTGTAGATATGTACCGAGCTTGAAGATGATCGGGGGGACAATTAAACTGTGGCCCGCAAAGGCTTTCGTGTTTTCTCGTGAGGCCCGCAGGCTAAAATATTTGTCCACCCCTGCCTTAGAGGCTTTTTTTTTGCATATTATGTCCCACGGTGCTGTCTGGAACTCGTTCGTCCTCCTTTTTTTTTTCTTATCTCGATCCGATCGAGTTTTTTGTGGATTGGTTGCCAAGGCAGAGCAGACGTCACCATACATAGGACGAGCAATGGAAGAAAGCGTTGCATTCTATTCTAGGTTTATGGACGACGGGAAAGTAAATAGCCGGCCAAATCCTGGAAAAGAAATAGAAATAATTCCACTACTCGTCCTACATTTGATAACGTCTGCCAAACCCTGTATAATCAAAGGATTTCGACAGAAGACGCTAAGTGTAAGTGTGCTGAGTCAGGGGCCATAACTAGGGAACACAGCGCAGTGTGAAAAAATTGCAAGGTCAAATCAAACGATAATTCTAAAAGCATTCCAATTTTTTTTTATAGCCACATTTCTGCTTGCTCACATCAGCCACAACACTTCACTATCGCCCATCCTACATCGCACAGCTCGCGAGTCTCATCTGTCCAAATGTGTCCCGCCAATTGAGAAAAAATGTCGGAAATGCGCTGGAACTGGTAGCGGGCGAACGCAAGACGTCAGAGTTGGCTTCTTGGTGGTCGGACTCAAATTTTCGTTTGTCCTTCACCCTCTGCTATTAGCTATGGTTACCATTTGACTTCCAAGTCAGAACTTTTTCGTTTGGATATGACTACTTAACACATTACGTACCGGACATTTTACCCCGTCGATCCACCGCTCTGACCTAAGCCTCAGTTACCTTGGCCTAAAGCTCGATGCCTTTAAGGCTATAACTTTTTCGGCCATAGACTAGGCAGAAGGACTCGCGAAAGGACTAAAAACGGAGATCTCCGTGAGCGGTACGCAAAGTGTTAACTGATTACAAAGCGAGACTGAGTGAAGAGTGTAAGATCATCACTCTTTCTCTTTGGAGGTGCCGTTGGCCTCCGAGAATGTCAACGCGAAAAAAAAGCGTTGACCTGACAAAGGAGTGTATTTCATTTACTAATCTGCAACAATGAGGCTGTAAGGAAATTTCCTCTGGTCTTCAAAGCATTTATTCGCGGCACTCCTGAGAAGTATGATACTCTCGCCTCAGCAACTCCCCTCAATTTCGGGGGAATTTGCAAGAAATGGGTTCTCCCCTTTGAACAGAAGGGATTTACGCCAGCAATATGACAGTCAGATTTAGGTAAAAGTTGGCTAAAACGGCTAAACTCGAACACCTGAAGGGCAAGTCGAACGAACTCGCCCAAAGTATGTTCCCTCAGTTAACTTGACCTTGACCCATATTAACCAAAATTACAAGATTGTCCAAGAAAAACAAAGCTATCGACCTCAACATGCTGCAAATCAGGCTACAGTGCCTTGCTTTGCGTGACCTCAACATGCACAACCAAGACGCCATATTTTCTCACATCGAAATAAAACTATTTGGTTGCATCGTTCAATCTGGAGTGAGGTAAGCCGAAGGCTGAAAGGAACAAAGCTTAAGCGTACAGCACATAAGAAAAAAGCTTTAAACCTCCTCCCAGTCGTGGTGTTTCTTGGATAACGCCAAGAGATTCAACAGATTGTCATTCAATTAAAAGGCGAAAAATACGAGAATGCATAAGTAGTTCTAGGCAGATAACTCTTGACCTCGAGCACTGATTGGGTTCATCCCAAGCATTGGCGTAGCAAGGGTCCCCCCTTTAACTCTGGCCTAAATGCAATCGCTTCCTCCCCTTCCACCGAGAAGTTAGGAAAATTCAACCCCCCCCCAATGGAGAAACTCTGGCTTTGCCACTGATCCCGCGGACACTTAATGGAGAGTGGGACACCACGGGTCACGGGGTACCATGGGTCAGGCTGTTTATAGCTCTTTCAGCTCTGTTTCTCTTCATGTCGCATGCTAACTATCTTCCAGCTGAGGTGCCAGGAGAGTGTAGCTGAAAAAAGAGTAGTCTGGTTTCTGGTTTGACTCTAGCAGCTAAACTGCTGAATACGAAGCTGTGAAATTTTGTACATGGAATAATGTGTTGATAACCTCCTTCAAGACGTTCTTTTTGCCTGCTTTCTGAAATATATTAATTTAGTTAATCCTTAAACTACCAAGCCTCGAAGTTTCGAGTGTTATAACATAGGCTCTGGGTCAAATTTGACCCAGCTTGGTCGTTTAAGGGTTCAAGCCCATAATCGTAAAATATGCCTTCACAATACGGTACGGTACCATCATATTTTCAAAGGGCTACTAAGATTTAGTAGCTACTAAGTCCCTATTGTCTATCAGAGAATTTAGCCCTTTGAAAATATGACCCCTAGTCTCAGTCTACAAAATAAAACATTAAGCATGGGGACGCCACCTTAGGAGCAGGTCCCAAAATCTTCAAAAATGACAAATAAAAATAAAGTATACAGACCCACATTCATGAACATGAACCAGATCCAGACTTATTTTTGTATAACTATAAACTTGTTCCTTCCGCAAAACATGACTATCCTCCACATTCTAAAACTCAGGGATGATTTGCGGGGGTTTTGCAATCACTGCTACCGATAATAGAAGCGCGCACCGCGCCTGTGGCCCGTTTTCCCAGATTTTGCATCCAGTAATTAGTTGCGTTACAAGGACAGCGAGGTAGCTCGGGCATTGCAAACCCAACGGATGCGGGAATTATTTGAACCTGAGACTTCATTAGTGCACCGCAATGCCTGACATGATTGGTGTCGACTTTCCGTAGTGCATGGCGACGGCAAGGCCATAGGATGGCTCCGCTTAAGCAGTTAGGACAATAATATGGATTTTTTTTGCCAGGGAAACGGCAGGAGTGTGATGTGTATCGAAGCGAAAACATGCGTGGCCATAGCTTTTTTTTTTGTAGGAAACGGAGGGGGGTAAGGAGTGAGAAGAGACGCTTCATTTTCTACCTCATGGATGCCCAACCGCAACGCACACGGGAGAGACAAGGGTAAGAAAACGAAATTGTCCGGAGATCCGGTTTGGACATTCAAGGGTGTCCTTGAGTTATTGAGCGAAAAAGAAAGGGGACAGTGAATGTGTGAGTGAGAGAGAGAGAGAGAGAGAGAGAATCTGAAGAAAGACTAGGATGCCTCGCCACGGTTAATTCCATCTGTTCGCCCTCCCCTTCACGGATGACATTCTTCTCTCCCTTTTTTTCACCCCTTTATGTTTCATCTGTTCAAGGTCATTATCCTGGGCGGAAATCCTGGAAATTGCACCGAATCATCCATAAATGAGCCAATCCTGTCTCAATGGGCAATTGCATAGCATAGCAGCTAGCTTCCCAAGATTTGGACGTTTGAAATGTTGTCCTCACTATTTGGCGAACAAGCTTCATAAAGTCTGTACTGTATGGAATCTACCCACGTTTCTTGACCCGACTCAACAGGCATGAAAATAAAAAATTATTGCAACAAGTGCGAGGGGCAGTCAAATTAAAACGAGACATGGGGTGAATCACACCTTTCCGAAAGCCAAGCTCACTATGGACGATTTGATGAACCGAACCATGACACACGTTCACTAGGGAAGCGATTTGGGAAGCGATTTAATCAATGGGGATTCGCCGATTTCTCCCAACAAGGGCTTCCACTTCATGCTCTCAGGAGTCATGATGCGATGAGCTGGGCCCAGGCGCGAGGCAGCGGCGACACTTGTTTCCCCGCTTTTTAACTTGTTAACTCACTCGTACACTTTGGACTTTGCAATGCAATTATCGCCGTACACTGCTTGTAGTTTACTGTGAATTTTGTTGCCATTCGCACCTTCGGCAACCAAAAACCTGATCACTGCATGAAGCTTTTCCTTGGTGCACTTCATTTTCGCTGGTGCAATTTTTTCATTATCGCTGTACAGCGACGCCTTGTAAGCAACAGTCGTGCGAGACCATGGGGCAGTGCTGGAAACCGTAGAAATAAAACAAGTCCCAAGCAAACGGATTCGATGTGCGTTAGGAGCAACAACCGAGAATGTCCTGTTTTTAATTGACTGTCCTTCGTATATATTTTTTTTCCCATATTGATGGAAATAAAAAGCACAGAATAAATCATATAAATATAAAATGAAATAATCATTCGATAAAATTAAGATACTAATCAATAAAGCAATTACATTCACATAACATACCTTGGGGGTGATATTCACTGTGGACAATTTTAATGCAATTTAAAACATGATGTCAAAAGTCAAATAAAGTATTAAAACAGAACAGAATAATGATTTAAAAAAATGCAAATCAGCGCTCGATAATAAAAAAGTAACAAGAATTCCTTGTAACTTGGAACACTCAGAAGCCCGGATGGAAAAATCGTACGCATTTTAACTGGAATATATAATGAAGGTCAATATCAACGAAACACATGACATGGTTGATATTATCCAGACCTTCGTTGAGCCTTGTCCTAGTATACTCAACCCTCTGCGTCTCGTGAACATCTTCCGGGTGGACTCCCTTTCCCACTACTACTTAATTGATTAAAGAGGAAAGTATATTATATCAAAGTTCAGTCGCAAAGGCGAAGGCTGCAATTGACAGTTGCAAATTTTACGGTCCTTAAGAGAGAGTCAAGCAATGACAGAGTATCCAAAAGTTCCCCTTCAGCAAATAACACTGAATTACATCAACTACGATTAGCACTAATCATGATAAATTATGAATGAATTCATTTTAAACCTGGGGGTATTGTTTAAAATATCCGAGGCATCTTCTCGGCTTCTACCCTTTTATGCAGCAGCCACATCGGATTGGGGCGAGCGAAGGAATAGCCACTGCGTTATGAGCCAAATCAGGAGCGGCAGTGATGCAGAAAGCTCTCTCTCTTTTTACCCCTATCAGTTGCATGCGTTAAATGAGCCTCACGCGACTTAACCCGTCACGGAATATAAACGTCTGTCACTTGCCATCTCCAGGCACGCCCCGTCTACGTGTGCTGTACACTGCAGCCCAAGCACAGCCAAAGCGTAAATGCAAGCCAAAAAGGCATGAGCAACTTCCCCCCTCCCTCCGGGAGTCCAACTGAGTCAAAGGTATTGAAGCTGTTGATCCAGCTCAAGTAATTCTGACCCGAGGAACATAAACCTATACCATCGCATTTAGGCGATTCTCACAAAAGATGGCACTGGATGTTTATGAACCTTGGTTGATGGGATATTTGAATGCATAAGAAGTTACGCGAGGTCTTGATGATAGCTGCTCGAAAATTTAAACTGTGATTCTTAACTCCCACCTGTCGATTTTGGCTGCGGCTATAGTCTTCTCACATTATTGTTTGGCATTACTCACTATTATACAGTGCAGCAGCTCGATGAAAGTAGCATTAAATACAACGATAATCGTTTCCGTGAACAATACGAAGGACCCTTCTTATTTGTACTGGAATGATCATGACCGCTTTCGACACAACGAGGGGAAAATCGAATGTATAATGTGAAGGATATTATTCAAGGATGTTTAATGTATAATGTGAAGGATATTATTAATATTTTAATGCATAAGAAGTTACGCGAGGTCTTGATGATAAGATATATTGGGCACTGTCCTGAACTTCTAGGAGCTTGAAGCCCAGAATGCTGCTCGAAAATTTAAACTGTGATTCTTAACACCCCCGTCGATTTTGGCTGCCGCTATAGTCTTCTCACATTATTGTTTGGCATTACTCACTATTATACAGTGCAGCAGCTCGATGAAAGTAGCATTAAATACAACGATAATCGCTTCCGTGAATAATACGAAGGACCCTTTCTTATTTGTACTGGAATGATCATGACCGCTTTCGACACAACGAGGGGAAAGCCGAATATATAATGTGAAGGACTCGATTTGAATCACACTTCCTTGATTTGCCATTTGCCAATTCAGTAACTATCCATCGACATACTCCAACAAGACAGCAATAATTAAAATTGAAAATAAAATGTCCTCCCAAAGGTTAGTAACAAAACTTCGTGATCGAATTTTTCATCACCTGTAGCGTCAACGATAAAAGCGTTCCTACCCAAAGATGAGATTATTCTTTCACCTCAGATATATTACAGCAGCTACTGTAACTTGCCATGAGCAATCATTTATTCGAATTGGCCCGGGAATCTATTTGATCCGATTTTTCAACTTGAATAAAAATACACAAACACTCCAGTGGATTTCTATGCCAATGGCTTAATTGAGCTGAACTTTCATACCTTTCGCTCAGCCACAAGTCAGATGTAGAGCACGAGCAGAAGGTGGGGAGGGGGGGGGGGAGTATGGGGAGCTTGCCTTATTTTATTTTTAGCTTCGTGGAAATCATTACAGGATAAGGTAAATTAATCAGTTAGGAACCCCGGAACTCTGAAAATTTCGTGCCGTGTTAGTCAAATTACTTAAAACTTATTTCCAAAGAAGTGGGATGGAATACCCAATATAATAAAAAATAGAGAGAAAATCATAGAGCGGGTGCAGCTGCTCCTCGCTAGATCACATTTAGAGATGTATTTGGAAATACCGCGAAACTGGTTTGGCGTAAGACCAGTCACAATTAGACAAGCCTCAAGAAGAAAATCATATGTTAATGGGGACTGTGGTCACGGCTTTAGTTGCACAACCATGCTCATCAAACGCAGACTTCCCTTCCAGAGATGGTTGACGAGCTTTTGGAAGGTTTTACATCGAACCAGTTCCGTGGTATTTCTCTCTAAGTCACTCGATTGCGCTCTTGGAAAGTGAAGCCACAATGATACATTTTTTAAATAAAAATTTTACCACGTTGGTAACAGATTTTGTTAAAAACACACACACACGATTTTCACTCATTTTCAATCGGATACTCCAAAACACTACTACAACTTCTTTTTATCCTTTGACCACATTCCATAATGATTTTCACCATGTTAAAAAAGGTATTGAATAATAATTTTGTACAGAGCGTTATTTTCTGTACACCCTATGCCATATTCCATAATATGCCATATTCCATGCCTCTAGCGGTTGCCACATAGCGGTAGCCTAATTACAAAGCTCTGAGAAAAAGCTATCCTAGGTATTTTTAAAAATGTATGGCATTTGTACGTCGAGTGCTGAGAATTACAATCACGAAAAAACGCTCTAAAATGTATGCAGGGCAGTGTATCACGAATTGAATTCATCCACGGTGAAATCCAAATTTTTTACTATTCTCGGACACGAAGACAGTTTCATTGTCCCTAAGCCCCTCTCTCCCGACCTTACAGAAACACATTCAGTCCTTAATGTCGTCCTTCGCTAGGGGTGAATCGCAAGGGAGGGTGAGAGAGAGAGAGGAGGAAGGAGAGGAGTTGGATGGAGAGAGGGAGAGGAGCTGAGGGACTCCTAAGTGATCAAAGCATTCCCTTCCATCGCAACCATGCCCTCTCCACCTCCGCCGCCTCGCTCCTATCGACTGCTTCCTCAGGTAAGTCTGAGGTGGCTTTATTCTTATTCTTATTCTTATTTTATATGGCCTGAGGCCACTTTATTCATTAGTTTGTCTTCTTTCTCACTAATGAAGAGAGAGGTCACTTAAGATCCCGTCCAGTCCATCTGCGTTTTGTAACTTTAGTTAGAATATAAGTCACAAAAAAAGTTATACTGAGAAAAGCATCCCCTTGATTCCTATGAAAATTGCAACATGTGGGCAAAATTCAGGCTGGGTTCTTTTTTATTATAAAGTTCGTATCAAAGTAAACTTCTTCATTGCGATCTTGAAGTTTGTACACGGACGGTCGGCAGGGAGGGAATAATGTCTTTCGTTTCCTCCCCTGCAATCCATTCTCCATCCACCACTCTAACGTCATCCCTAGCACTTTTTTCTCTATCCTAATTGCGATGGTCGACATTCGGAATGTGACCACTGCATTTTGTTCAAAGAGGTGATAAAATGAAGCGCCACTTTAGTGAAGGCCTAAGCTCGATTTTTAGGAAGCCACGGGCATTCCACTATGAACTCATCCTTTTACCTTTAAACTGCCACATTGGCCTCAAGTTAATGCTGTTCTAGACCACTCTGGTCTCTACCCAGTGTCGTGAAGTTTCCTCTCTCATTGAGGGTGTGAACTACATCAAATTCAAGATATTCATTACAAATATCATTCGGGGAGTCGGCAGGAACAACATAGAATATCAAACTCAAGATGTCAGAATGCATGCAGGGCTAACTCGATATATGGAAATGGGGATCTCCTTTCCACATTATCTTCCTCTTAGTGTTGGTATACACATGCGATTAGACTCGCATGAGAGATTGTTTCCATTGACGACTGTTGTCCGTGAGGTACTTCCACGAAATAGAAGTTTTGTCTATTCCTGGTAAGCATTAGTACAGACAATGATCCATGAGGACGATGCAAGTAACTTCCATACGAGTATACTCACACGTTTAAACCTGTCCTTACACGAGATTATTTCTTGTGAAGTAGCGTTGGAATATATTAATTACCTACCCTCCCCCCTCCCCACCTCTCCTTTTGCGTAAAAAGCGGCGACGGTCTTCACGAAGTAAACTGGACAGTCAAGGCCGGCTATGAGAAGAATCATATTTCATTCTACAAATGCGTTTACAGTGACCCAGAAAAAACTCACAATGTAAAACAATCGCGATTTTGACATATGCCCTACATTCGCGAGGCAAAGTTTCGCGATCATTGTATGCAACAAAATCTTGGAACTGCTGTTTTCATAATGCCCTATGGGAAAAAGTAATTTTTTTTTTTGCCTGGACGCAGACTAAAGATTTATCAAGCTAAAAACAAACGAAAAGTGCACTTGACAGTAATGCTGTGACCTTGAAAACGGACGGAATTGCTGATTGCTACGGATTAGAGGGCGCTTGACTGTGGCTGGACTCATATGACTTTGGTACTACGCATGCTAATTTTGTGAAAATTCTCCAAGACTTGCGTTAGAGGAAGAAATTTGCGTCAGGAAATTTTGGAGAGGTATAGGAGTAATATATTCAGGGAATATGAGGGCTGGTCAAGCACAATGACAGATCGTCTCGTAATCAACTCCCTCAAGGAAAAATACCTAAATTTAGTGGTCCCGGGTCAAGTTTATGCTCACCAAGCTCTTCGACACTCATTGTGAGAATTCTGCACTGTAAATTTGTGCCGCAAAGTCAGGGGATCAAGCAAATTTCTATCGTGCTGTGCTACAGCATCTCGCTACTATTCACAGGAAATGGCTTGTGATATAGAGATGGCAGGTTTGCACCCTTCTCTCATGACAGTTTATGCAACCATGCTGACTCTTTCAATATCGTTGTTTGAAACAAATCTTGAAAGATCATTATGGAAGTTCCTTCAAGCGAATCCGAAATATACAGTATAACATAAGATTATAACAGGAGTGATTACCTCCTGGGCGATGTTCTATGCACCTATGACAATTTGTTCCAAAGTAGTGACCACACCACAGTAGTTTTAGAGATAGGGGCAAGTGATGATCGCGTATCATGAAATCAGAGTCAGATGCAAAATATCTGGCAGTGTCTTACACGTACTCCCAACAGGTTTGGAGTCAACTGGGAGATGAATCATTCTCAGAAATCGTCTGGCACGCATTTGATCTTAGCGAGATTCCTTTACCTATGACAAGAGAACGCGGCACGGCATACCGTTTATTCAGCATTGCCTCCTTTTTTCTTCGGATCTTCAAGGTCACGTTGACATGATGAGAAATAGTCCACAGTCCTCTCTAATTTATTACGATTGGAAAAGGATCAAAACTGGAACTGTGGCCTCGGCAACTAGTACACCAACATCACCAAAAAAAAGTTAGCAATTTATTTCACAAATACATCCATCCGACATCATGCAAGCCTCGCGTTTTTCTGCACATAACACCTCAGATTAATAAGGAAGAGTTCTACTAAGTTTTTTTTTTTAATTCACCCGGTGTTCCAAAGGCAATAACATTTCGAAGTTGAAATATCGAATATCACAGTGAACCAGCGGTCTGCGAGCTGCTCATCGTCAGGAATGTCACTTGGGCGAGTCCCAACGACTGATCGCAAGCTCTAGCAGGAACTACGAAAAAACTGGTTTTTAATACTTTTTTTTTACGGTTGTTTCATGTCCTGGTTGCACTTCCGATGCGTATTTTGTTTTCCTATGCGCTTCTGCCTTTCAGTCCTTCCCGGATCTTTCGATCAAGACCTTATATCAGTATTTAGAGAAGTGGTTCTTGAAGAAAAAAATCCCGTTGGTGTCTTCAAACTGCAGAACATTTTTCTTGCAATACTAGCTTATGGTGGTGCATATGCCATGCATCATTACCCCCAAAAATACAAAAGTCCACGTAATCGGCTATATGGCATTGCATTGCTATATTCTTACTCTCCGGACGTTGATTGCACTGACACATGCAGATCAACAGTCCCAGTAGTGAACATAAAATGAACACTGAAACTGTATTTATTGCTGCAGGCCATTCTGTATATGAATTTGAAACTCGACAGTACCGAAAATCAGGAAGAGAAAAATTAGGTTTCAAATAGTGCACTCCTACGTCATGAACGGGCAAAGAAGTGCACTATTTGATACCTACTCCTTTCCTCTACTTAAACTATGAACTGCAGTATTTGAAAACAAGAGAAACGAATGAAGCAAAATATGTATTCCTTTCATCGTGCAAAAGTCAAGCGCACCAGATGCAATGCCCTATCACATCGCTTGGTTTGAAATTCACCTGTTTCATGCGAGTATGGAAAGTGCCTCGAGCATTAAGAAAGGAAACTTCAAGCGAACCCCAACCTTATAATATGTGAATGATCTAAACGTGGCTTTTACGCTAAATCAAATTCAGGGCCTCAGAAAGGTATTTTAACCGTTCCGTTCCGGTGTAACGTCAAACAATTGAATAAAGTTTCATTTCGAAGCGTTACAGGTCTGTATTATATAAATTCCCGTTCCGTTATAATGTTTCAAAACGTTATAATTAAAGTTCTAAATTGAATGGCGAGAAGGCTAAACTACGATGCAGAGTAAGGTGTATAACAGCTAAGACACGATGCAAGAGAAAAGGCCACAATACACTTCTTTCGCCCTAAGAATTAGACCTGAAGGATTAGGGATGACGGACTCAAAGTTCGAAATAGCTGTCGGACATCTGAAATGGTCCAATAATAAAAAATTATCAACTGAAAAATGAAGCGGAAAGGGCACCATTGCACAAGAAGCTTGAGCGGTTAAAAGCTTTAAGACCACGGAATTCAGGAGTAAGCCAAGAAAAAAACGGAGGAATGAGTAAGGAACATTCTGATCCAATGAAGCCGTGGACTAAATGTGGACAAAGCATCGGCAATTGAGGATAAGCCGCTCGTCAATTTGGTAGATAAAAAAGAAGTCGCCATATTTCATATGTGTCAACGATAGCCGCCAGAATAATGCCAAATTTCATTAGATTCTTTGGTCGTAGGAAGTCCGTCAGTTACCTTCTGCATGAAATTCGAGTCCCGTCTTCTAAACTATTATAGTTTCCCGAATGAGGACGGGAACGGGAATTCGACCGCAAATGAAAGTGGGTGGAGCTGAACATTCATTTCTCACTCGTATTTGCGACACAAACGATATCATTCCTTTGCCGTATTCGTTCCCGGATGGCGGACTCGATTCCACAAATTATGTGGTCATCGTTCCAATGAGAAAAAATGTTGTGGGAGGGGGTCATGGTCATTGAACAGGATGTTCGAGAGCAGAATTACGTCCATGTCTAACACTGGTTAGATTCTCTCTCCCCAAGGCGTAGAAAGTAAGAAAGAAGCTGTAAATATGAAGACAGGCTAAGCAAGGACGACTAAAAGGAAACAGAGTTAATTTTTATCGTGAGTTTGACTCCGTAAGCTCCAGCAAAAAAAGGAAAAATTAACTATATGAACAGTTACATACCGTTATTGTAATAGAGTTCCGTAACGTTACATCGTCCCTCTCACTCTCAATCATAACGTTATGTTCATCGTTCCGTTTTGGAATGTAGTTCCGTTTCAATTCTGACGCTCCAATTGAATCGCAAAATTGTTAAAATGTGTAAATGTCGAAACTAAGGCACTTGCCTATGTTTGCGACTGTACAAAAATTCTAGGTCCAACAGGAAAGTAGTTTATGTTGGGCGGGTTGGAGGGGATCAAACCCTATGGTTCGATCAAATCCCTGCCTATGGCTTAACATCGAGGAGTGTCAGTAGGTCTCCAGTTCTTGAAACATTTTCCTCCCACATGCCTCATCTTACCAGTGCGCATATTCGGTGCCGTTTGGTTCTTTAAAATAAACTTTGCGTCGTTATAGCGACCGTTCAGCCATATTTGATCATATGTGGGCCCTGAAGCGTGTGGACATCGTTCTCATTAAATTTGGTGACATCATCGAATTCCTAGCTGTAGCCCGATCCTTGAACTGTTGCAATCCTTTTTTTGTCGTATTTTCTGTGGGGTAGGCTCCATTTCCTGGTACTCCTCTCAGAAGGAAATGGGGACACGAGCATAAAAGTTTAAGAATCGCTTCCTTAATCCTTTTTTTTTCCCCGTTTGCTAACACAGTTGTTGGCGGGGCTGATGGGAAGCTCGGGAGGCTTTATGCAGGGGATGTTGATCGGATACAGCCCCGTGGGGCTCGCCTCACTCAAACTCGACCCCAACCCTCCTTTCTACCTCAGCGACATCCAACAGGCTCTCTTCGGTTGTTATTTGCACTATTTCAGATAAGGGCTTCGTGTAACTGCCATGAAGTTTTTTTTAATATCGACGGTGAAGGTCGTCGATACTCGAAACTCAAGAACTTCAAGAGACTTACAAAAAATATATAAGTGGTAGGGCGATTCGTTCCGTTCACCAAGCCCTTCAAATTGATTGCAAATAATTATCTTTCTTACATATTTTTTAAATGATGCTATAATGTTCCAATGCATCTGCTTATTATGAAATAACATTTTTGCGGTGGGTAGTGCTATGCATTCTACCAGAGCGCCATCCGCATTCCATCGAACCTATACTGGGAAGGTTCAGTACTAGTTGAAGGCATTATGAAGTGCCTATGCCCAGAAATATCTAATACGCGTATTTGGCACTCTAAAGTCCAGGCAAATGGATTCATGATCACAAATTTCAATATCATAAGGTTCTTGAAATATAGTATTCACTATCACTACAGCAATGCCTGTTAGGAGGATTGCTACTTAGTTCTTACAATTTTCACCAAAGAAAAATGCAAACTAAATGTGCCTTTTCCGCGTAAGCTCCTGCAATTGCAGAGTCCATGGATTCACAGCCTGAAGGTCTGAAAGGACAAAGTCGGTTGGCGACACCAACTAGTAGATTCTGCCTGAGCACCACCTGCCGATTGAAGTAGGCTGGTGACCCGCCATTTGACGATTCAGCGCTTGAAAGAAGCAGAAACCTGACGACGTGAGATTTCTACCACATGCGTCAGTAAGCGAAGTGAGCAGAACGTCCCACCCAGTTAGAGAATTGTCTTCACTGCATATGCGCTAAGGCATTGTCCATGTACATAAGTAGTTCTTGCTCTGTCGAGCCAGGTCTCTTTATTAAACTCCGAATGAAATTCCGAGTTCAACAAAATAATTATCTGGACCTGACTCTTTCCAACACTGAAGCGTCAAATGGCAGGTCGCCAGCCATTTTAAATCGGTAAATGATGTACAGAAAGAAGTTAATAGTGTCGCCGAGAAAACTCATTTCTGGTTGTAAGAAGTGGGTTTACGAATTGGGGAAAATGTGCAGTTGCAGGGAACTAATTATATATTATTGGGAATTTGTTGTAAGAACTATTCATGGAACCTTTAAAGCGGTCCTCGAAGGAGCTGAGAATTTATTATTATTATTTCAAGATGCTCAACCACCATCCATAGGAATTCAGAAATTCCTTATAAGGGAAACATACTTTTTCAATTGTCTCATTGTCTTTCATGGCATACTTCCGTGGGTTTTCACATGTGCAGTTATGCAGTTACATTCCCTTTTTTCTGTCATCATCTCCAGACTGCATTTTATCAGGTAATTCGTTTCTTGTTTAGGGAGTTTGATATGGTTGTCAGCGGCGGTGAGCGTTTTGGTGGCAGGTCCTTTGACGGCACGATTTGGGCGAAAGAAGATTATCATCGCCTGCTGTGTCATCTCCTACATCGGCTGGCTCCTGATGTCCTTCCCTCCTAACGTCTCAATCTTCCTGGTGGGCCGGGTCGTCACGGGCTTCACTGGGCTCTGCCTCCCTGTTTGCCAATTGTACCTGGGTGAAATTGCTCACAAGGATATTCGAGGTCTCCTCAGCTCAGGAACTATGATCTTCCTCACTTTTGGGACCCTGCTCAACTACGTCCTTGGGACGTACATCAATTGGCGAACATTGGGCGTCTTCAACGCTGCATTCTTCTTAATCGTCTTGCCTTTATTCGTGATTCTGCCAGAATCTCCTATCTGGTTGCTGACTAAAAATCGGACTGAAGAGGCCAAAATGGCCTACCGTTGGTTGCGGGGGCCCACATACAATATCGATGCGGAAATCAAGGAGGTCACCACTCATATGGAAACCTTTCTGCAAAAATTTACAATAAAAGAGATCTTCCGGTGGGCATACCTCAAGCCAGTGTTTGTGCTCACTACACTTTTGTGCCTTCGGATGGCTACTGGAGTTTATGTCGTCTTCAACTACACCATTGACATCTTTAAGTCGGCTGAAATCAAGATTGATCTGTACATTGCAACCATTTTGGTTGGAGTCGTCCAGTTTGTCTTTGCCATCGTATCGGCCTTTCTCATGGATAGGTTGGGACGCAAGAACCTTAGCATTGCCTCAGCATTCATTATGGGGATTTGCTACACTGTGATTGGTGCCTATCATTATCTAAATTTTCTTCAACATCCTGTCGCTGATCAAATTCGATGGTTACCCGTTGTGGCAGTGCTCCTCTGTATTGCCAGCTTTGCTGGAGGCCTTGCAAATAGCTTCTTCGTTCTCTTGACAGAGATGATTCCAATCCGCATCAAGAGCATCGCGGCTGGAATTATCGTGTGCATTGGGACTATGGCCAACTTCGCAATCGTCCAGGCATTTCCAACTATGCGGATTGCCATGTGGGATCATGGGGTATTCTGGTTCTACGCAGCGGTCTGCTTCGTCCTAGCCGCATTTTGTACTTTTTACCTGGTGGAGACCAAAGGACAAAGTCTCAGCGCCCTAGAGCGGAAGCTGACCAGTGCCAACATTCTCGCAAAGGAAAACCCTGCCTTCGAGATGGAGATCAGTGCCAGCAACCTGGCGAAGCACAATTCCGCCTTCGAGATGGAGATCAATGCCAGCAACCTGGCGAAGCAAAACTCTGCCTTAGAGATGACGATCAATGCCAGCAAAATGGCAAAGGAGAACTCTGCCTTTGAGATGGAAACTAATGCCATCAACCAGACAAAAGAGAACTGAGATGGAGATTGTTATCACACCAAAAGTGTTGAAAGTGTCTGCATAAATCCCTCTGCAAGCATTGCAAGCCATGATGAATTATCATTGGTTCATCTAAAAACTTCCCGAGACTACACTGAAATGTTTTTCTTTTATAACTGAACAGATTTTAGTCTGATTGTTGAAATATGAAATAAAGTGTGCCAACGCAATGTATTAACGAAACAGAATTTTCCATGTTACCAGGAACAACATCAAAGTAATCTAACTCATGTGACGGGATGCAGTTAATTCTCCACAAACCATAATAAAAAATGAATGTAATTATGTGGGAATAAGGACTTAAAAATGTACGCAAGTGAGGTAGGTCACAATCAATGTACTAATTTCTCAATGTACATGCATCGAGACCAAAAGCTAACTTTCCGATATTATGATAATACTGATTCTCATACGAAGACCTTTGACAACTTGACAAAGATGCACACTGTCTTAATTTTGACAACACTTCGATAACTAAAGGGCTCATTAATAGAAAAAAGCTCTAAAAATTGAATATCTGCACTATGCAACCCCTTGTCATGGCATACGGAGCAAGACAAGATTTTCACAAAGTTTTCCAGATTTTTAAAGTACAGATTCCCCCCCCCATAAACGGCTTTTTCTTTATGATGACAGACATGCATCTATAAAAGAAAGGGTCTCTTACTAATATCGTCGACACTGCATTCATCAGTCATTAATATGATAATAATACTGGGATAATATAATGTCCCAGTACCAACGCATTTTTAGATTTTTTAGATAATTCTGATGTTGCACCGGGGATTCGTTAAGAATCTTCATGCAACATCAGAATTTGTCACACAAAGAGATGGAATTAATGATAGGTGGCTCAAATCCATTCCAAAGTTTTTCCTCCATGCACCCAATGGTAAATGGCTCGAGTCTTCTAGAAATAACGAAAGGAGTCTATGCGGTAACCTTCCGTGACTAGTATCCTAGTGTTTATCAGAGACCAAAGGATGAACGATATAGCTTCTCCAAGTCAAATGAAGGCAAGAGGAAGTCAACTGCGACATGGAAATTCAAATACGTCCAGCAGCTTGTTCTGCGACTCCAAGGAAAAATCCGATGCATCAAGAGGAAAAACAAACGCAACTTCCTTGGAAATTCAAATGCAGCATAGGGGTATCTGATTGCGTCAGACTGAACGGAGAAGTATATCTCAGGCGTTGTTTAACAATTTCGCACCCAAGCCCTTCAAATGAAACACTTGCAACTTGAAATTCCCAGCACGAGATGTTGCTACTGCTAGGACGTGCTCAAGCTTACTACTATCTCTAGGCATCATTCTACTGTACTGCAAGTCTTGAAATGAAGCCCTGCGCATAGGAGGCGTAACAGAAGGAAAGGAGCGAAGTAGATGTTTTTCAACTTGACGGTAGCAACAGAACGAGAAGGAACCAGTTCAAGTTAGATAGGCTATTAAAAAAAAAAACTCAAGATGGAGAATATTATTTCTTATTCTGAAGGTAGGAAAATTAAAGCTGGTCCGGACCTGATTCGCACGCAAATTGCAGAAGACGTATCTCACATTTTTCAGCATTCATTTAATGAGCGCGGCCTGGTAGTTTATGCCGATGGAAAGATGGCATTTCCCTCTAGCATATATAAACAATTCCAGATCTTGGAAATAGATTCATCGGACGGACTTATAGGACGGAAAAGTATACGGAGTATACTTTTCCGTCGTATACTTTTCGAAAAGTATACGGAGTATACTTTTCGATCATGATCGAAAACCATACTTAGACTGATCGAATTTTCATACTTAGATCGAAATCGTAATTGAGAGCGACATCTATAATAATTGAGAGCGTCATCTAACATTACCATCGACAAATCCAGTCACTTCTGGCCCCTTTCGAGGCCATCAAAACCTAAGATCGAATATCCAAATGGCTTTGTTCCTCACATTTCCAGTTTCGATTCGAACAATGCTTGGGTACGCTTGTCACCCCATATTCTAATAACAGCTGTCGTTTCATCAATCGAGTAAAAACGCCTTACACAAGGCCTAGGACCATCACAAGTCTCCTCCATCTTCCAATCCTTTTTCAGAAGAAAGGCACGAGGTCTCTGTTGGTAACTGCTGCGCTATGTCTCTAAACAGTCGAGGTGGTAAAATTAGAAATATACAATGGAGTAAATTCCACGTGAAAGACACATGGGATAATTGAAGTTTAGTAAGGAGCCATCTTTGACGACAGACGGGCCTATGGCAGCGTGACGTCAGTTATCATCGAGGTTATGATGATCGAGTTATGATATTTGGGTTCGATACTTAGACCCAGAATAATCGAGTTATTATGATATTTCGATCTTGATCGAAAAGTATATTTAGACCGAGTAATTGGAAAGGGAACCCTAAGCCCCATTGTCGTGTCCCCAGCGAAACCGAAAATCATGCCATTCACATCCGCTCCCACTGACAAACCATGCACCAACATTCAAAGTGCATCACACACGATAGACCAGTGGTGCCCAACCCGTGGCCTGCGGGCCAGAAGTGGCCCGCGAGGTGCTTCCAACTGGCCCGCGAGGCGCTAAGGGAGAAACAAAAATATTCTGGCTGTATTGCAACTGGAGGGGCCACATCTAAATGACCTGGGCTAAGCCGAGCAAAATCAGCGATTCTTATCGTCTCTAGGAGGAGGTCGGGAGGCGGGGAAGTAAATAATCCTGCCCTGGAACTTTCTTTCTTTTGTTTTGTTTCATAATCTGCTTACAATAAAGTGAACCTTTTCTCGACGGGGGGCACCTCGAACAAGGCCCTAACGAGCCGGCTGGAATTAGCGTCGAGCCCTATCTTTTGTGGCTCCTCCAGTTGCGGAACAGCCAAAGCATCATCAAGCTTCAAGCTTCATGCGCAGGTGCACATGCCTTCTTTCATTCTCAGTTGTTCCAACTTGAGGGGTTTTCAGTACGTTCCGTGAACAAAAATGAGTTTCAGCAAGCCAAGTTCGAGAAAACGCAAAGGTGATGACAGTGTGGAGTGTCGGGAATTTAATTCAGAGTGGGAAGACAAGTACATGTTCACTGTCGGAAAAGGAGGAAAGCCAGTGTGCCTGGTGTGTGGTTTCTCTGTGTCTGTGTTGAAAAAATACAACTTGGAACGGCACTACAACACGAATCACACAGGCCTGGATGCGAAGTATCCCATCGGCTCTGACCTCCGAAAGGACTATATCGCTAGGAAAAAAGGTTCATTGGAAACTCAACAATCCCTATTTGTCAAGAGACATGAAGAAAAGAAAGACATGGTTGTAGCTTCCTATGAGATAGCTCTCTTATTAGCAAGGAAGAAGAAGCCATTTTCTGATGCTGAAGAAATTGTAAAACCAAGCCTTGAAATAGCAGCCAGAGTGTTGGGCGACAAACAAGTTGAGTCCAAATTCAAAGACATATCTCTTTCTCGCAATACTATCACGAGACGGATGGATGAACTGGCAAAGAATGTGACTGATCAAGTGAATTTTCTTGCCTCCACTTGCAAATTTTTTTCCTTGGCCATGGATGAATCAAATGACATTTGTGACACGTCGCAGGTAACCATATTTATTCGAGCGGTCAATGATAATTTTGACGTGATTGAAGAGCTTCTGGGGATTGAATCCATGCATGGAACTACGAAGGGTGCAGACTTGTTTGACGCCCTCAAGAGATGCGTGGAAAGTAACAGTTTGGACTGGGCTAAGCTGGACAGCTTGTGCACCGATGGCGCGCCTGCTTTGACAGGTAAGCATTCGGGGTGCGCTTCTCTCTTGGAGCAATTCCTTGACCGAGAGCTGCTGAAATACCATTGCATCATTCATCAAGAGGCGCTATGTGGTAAGAGTTTGAACCTCAAGCATGTTATGGACGTGGTGGTGAAATGCGTGAACAGAATTCGAGCCAGGGCGTTAAACCGGCGCGAATTCCGAGAGTTCCTCGAAGACCTGGAAGAGGAGTACGGTGAACTCCTACTCCACTGTGAAGTCAGATGGCTGTCGAAGGGCAAAGTTCTCTCCCGCTTTTGGTTACTCAAGAACAGCGTGCTGCAGTTTTTGGAAGAAAAGGGCGAGTTACCAGCGGAACGAGAACTTTTGCTTGACAGTGAGTGGCTCAATGACTTAGCTTTTCTGACCGATATTACCGGTCACTTGAACACTTTGAATCTGAAACTGCAGGGGAGTAACAAACTTTTCACAAATCTTGCCAATGACGTTGCCTCTTTCAAACTGAAG
>CAJPEV010003028.1:0-11604 GCA_905338385.1 Darwinula stevensoni | reverse complement strand
TGTCTGTGTTGAAAAAATACAACTTGGAACGGCACTACAACACGAATCACACAGGCCTGGATGCGAAGTATCCCATCGGCTCTGACCTCCGAAAGGACTATATCGCTAGGAAAAAAGGTTCATTGGAAACTCAACAATCCCTATTTGTCAAGAGACATGAAGAAAAGAAAGACATGGTTGTAGCTTCCTATGAGATAGCTCTCTTATTAGCAAGGAAGAAGAAGCCATTTTCTGATGCTGAAGAAATTGTAAAACCAAGCCTTGAAATAGCAGCCAGAATGTTGGGCGACAAACAAGTTGAGTCCAAATTCAAAGACATATCTCTTTCTCGTAATACTATCATGAGACGGATGGATGAACTGGCAAAGAATGTGACTGATTAAGTGAATTTTCTTGCCTCCACTTGCAAATTTTTTTCCTTGGCCATGGATGAATCAAATGACATTTGTGACACGTTGCAGGTAACCATATTTATTCAAGCGGTCAATGATAATTTTGACGTGATTGAAGAGCTTCTGGGGGTTGAATCCATGCATGGAACTACGAAGGGTGCAGACTTGTTTGATGCCCTCAAGAGATGCGTGGAAAGTAACAGTTTGGACTGGGCTAAGTTGGACAGCTTGTGCACCGATGGCACGCCTGCTTTGACAGGTAAGCATTCGGGGTGCGCTTCTCTCTTGGAGCAATTCCTTGACCGAGAGCTGCTGAAATACCACTGCATCATTCATCAAGAGGCGCTATGTGGTAAGAGTTTGAACCTCAAGCATGTTATGGACGTGGTGGTGAAATGCGTGGACAGAATTCAAGCCAGGGCATTAAACCGGCGTGAATTCCGAGAGTTCCTCGAAGACCTGGAAGAGGAGTACGGTGAACTCCTACTCCACTGTGAAGTCAGATGGCTGTCGAAGGGCAAAGTTCTCTCCCGCTTTTGGTTACTCAAGAACAGCGTGCTGCAGTTTTTGGAAGAAAAGGGCGAGTTACCAGCGGAACTTACGGTGAACTCCTACTCCACTGTGAAGTCAGATGGCTGTCGAAGGGCAAAGTTCTCTCCCGCTTTTGGTTACTCAAGAACAGCGTGCTGCAGTTTTTGGAAGAAAAGGGCGAGTTACCAGCGGAACGAGAACTTTTGCTTGACAGTGAGTGGCTCAATGACTTAGCTTTTCTGACAGATATTACTTGAACACTTTGAATCTGAAACTGCAGGGGAATAACAAACTTTTCACAAATCTTGCCAATGACGTTACCTCTTTCAAACTGAAGCTGAAGCTTTTGGTGTCTCAGATGGCTTAGAGAAAGCTGGAGAACTTCGAGCACTTAAAAGAGAGGGAGGCAGAAACCGGAGACGACACGGACAAGTACAAGAAGATACTGGAGACCCTGCAAGAGATATTTCAGTCCTGATTTCAAGACATCGAACCAGAAGAAGACAAAGTGGCGCTGTAACCTGCTGACCTACTCCAAACGTGATGCATCCTGACAAAACGACGGATCTTGCCAACTAAAAGTTATTTTTGCCGATAGTCAGCATCGGATGCAGATGAACACGGTTTCAAGCGAATAACAACAAGATATCCACCGACCTAATGTGATACCTGCTCCAAAATTCATGCATCCTGGCAAAACGACGGATCTTGCAAAATAAATATTATTATTGCCGCGAATCCCCATCGGAGGCAGATGAACTCGGTCTCAAGGGAATGGCTACCACATGACTTCCACCGAGCAAATGCGATACCTGCTCCAAAATTGATGCATCCTGACAAAACGACGGATCTTGCCAACTGAATATTCCTCATGCCGCGATTCAACATCGGATGCACAAGAATCGGGCTTCAAGCGAATAACTAAAATATGAATTCGACCGACCCAATGTGATACCTGGTGCAAAATTGATGCATACTGACAAAACGACGGATCTTGCCAACTGAATATTCCTCATGCCGCGATTCACCATCGGATGCACAAAAATCGGGCTTCAATCGATTAGGTATGAACTGAATTCGACAAAGCAAATGCGATACCTGCTCCAAATGTGATGCATCCTGGCAAAACGAGGGATCTTGCCAACTAAATTTTATTATTGCCGCGATTCCCCATCGGAGCCAGATGAACTCGGTCTGAAGGGAATGGCTACAACTTGAATTCGACCCAGCAAATGCGATACCTGCTGCAAAATTGATGCATCCTGACAAAACGACGGATCTTGCGAACTGAATATTCCTCATGCCGCGATTCAGCATCGGATGCACAAGAATCGGGCTTCAAGCGATTAGGTATGAACTGAATTCGACCGAGCAAATGCGATACCTGCTCCAAAATTAATGCATCCTGACAAAACGACGGATCATGCCAAATGAATGTTCCTATTGCCGCGATTCATCATCGGATGCAGATGAACACGGTTTCAAGGGAATAGCTACAACATGACTTCCACCGAGCCAATGTGATACCTGCTGCAAAATGGATGCATCCTGGCAAAACGACGGATCTTGCCAACTGAATATTCCTCATGCCGCGATTCACCATCGGATGCACAAGAATCGGGCTTCAAGCGAATAATTAAAATATGAATTCGACCGACCCAATGTGATACCTGCTCCAAAATTAATGCATCCTGACAAAACGACGGATCATACCAAATGAATGTTCCTTTTGCCGCGATTCACCATAGGATGCACAAGAATCGGGCTTCAAGCGATTAGGTATGAACTGAATTCGACCGACCCAATGTGATACCTGCTGCAAATGTGATGCATCCTGGCAAAACGACGGATCTTGCCAACTAAATTTTATTATTGCCGCGATTCATCATCGGATGCAGATGAACACGGTTTCAAGGGAATAGCTACAACATGACTTCCACCGAGCCAATGTGATACCTGCTCAAAAATGGATGCATCCTGGCAAAACGACGGATCTTGCCAACTGAATATTCCTCATGCCGCGATTCACCATCGGATGCACAAGAATCGGGCTTCAAGCGAATAATTAAAATATGAATTCGACCGACCCAATGTGATACCTGCTGCAAATGTGATGCATCCTGGCAAAACGAGGGAACTTGCCAACTGAATATTCCTCATTCCGCGATTCACCATCAGATGCACAAGAATCGGGCTTCAAGCGAATAACTAAAATATGAATTCGACCGACCCAATGTGATACCTGCTGCAAAAGTGATGCATCCTGGCAAAACGACGGATCTTGCTAACTAAATTTTATTATTGCCGCGATTCATCATCGGAGCCAGATGAACTCGGTCTGAAGGGAATGGCTACAACTTGAATTCGACCCAGCAAATGCGATACCTGCTGCAAAATTGATGCATCCTGACAAAACGAAGAATCTTCCCAACTGAATATTCCTCATGCCGCGATTCACCATCGGATGCACAAGAATCGGGCTTCAAGCGATTCGGTATGAACTGAATTCGACCGACCCAATGCGATACCTGCTCCAAAATTGATACATCCTGGCAAATCGACGGATCTTGCTAACTAAATGTTATTATTGCCGCGATTCCCCATCGGAGCCAGATGAACTCGGTCTGAAGGGAATGGCTACAACTTGAATTCGACCCAGCAAATGCGATACCTGCTCAAAAATGGATGCATCCTGGCAAAACGACGGATCTTGCCAACTGAATATTCCTCATGCCGCGATTCACCATCGGATGCACAAGAATCGGGCTTCAAGCGAATAACTAAAATATGAATTCGACCGACCCAATGTGATACCTGCTGCAAAAGTGATTCATCCTGGCAAAACGAGGGATCTTGCCAACTAAATTTTATTATTGCCGCGATTCATCATCGGATGCAGATGAAAACGGTTTCTAGCGAATACCTACATGAAGATATCCACGGACCTAATGTGATACCTTCTGCAAAAGTGATGCATCCTGACAAAACGACCGATCTTGCGAACTGAATGTTCCTCATGCCGCGATGCACAATCGGATGCACAAGAATCGGGCTTCAAGCGAATAATTAAAATATGAATTCGACCGACCCAATGTGATACCTGCTGCAAAAATGATGCATCCTAGCAAAACGACGGATCTTGCCAACTGAATATTCCTCATGCCGCGATTCCCCATCGGAGCCAGATGAACTCGGTCTGAAGGGAATAGCTACAACATGACTTCCACCGAGCCAATGTGATACCTGCTGCAAAATTGATGCATCCTGAGAAAACGACGGATCTTGCCAACTGAATGCTCCTTTTGCCGAGATTCACCATCAGATGCACAAGAATCGGGCTTCAAGTGAATAACTAAAATATGAATTCGACCGAGCCAATGTGATACCTGCTGCAAAAATGATGCATCCTGGCAAAACGACGGATCTTGCCAACTGAATATTCCTCATGCCTCGATTCAACATCGGATGCACAAGAATCGGGCTTCAAGCGATTAGGTATGAACTGAATTCGACCGAGCAAATGCGATACCTGCTGCAAAATTGATGCATCCTGACAAAACGACCGATCTTGCGAACTGAATATTCCTCATTCCGCGATGCACACTCGGATGCACAAGAATCGGGCATCAAGCGAATAATTAAAATATGAATTCGACCGACCCAATGTGATACCTGCTGCAAATGTGATGCATCCTGGCAAAACGAGGGATCTTGCTAACTGAATTTTTCTTTTGCCGCTATTCACCATCGGATGCACAAGAATCGGGCTTCAAGCGATTAGGTATGAACTGAATTCGACCGACCCAATGTGATACCTGCTGCAAAAGTGATTCATCCTGGCAAAACGAGGGATCTTGCCAACTAAATTTTATTATTGCCGCGATTCATCATCGGATGCAGATGAACACGGTTTCAAGGGAATACCTACAAGAAGATATCCACCGACCTAATGTGATACCTGCTGCAAAAGTGATGCATCCTGGCAAAACGAGGGATCTTGCCAACTGATACTAAATTTTATTATTGCCGCGATTCATCATCGGATGCAGATGAACACGGTTTCAAGCGAATACCTACAAGATGATATCCACCGACCCAATGTGATACCTGCTGCAAAAGTGATGCATCCTGGCAAAACGACGGATCTTGCCAACTAAATGTTATTATTGCCGCGATTCATCATCGGATGCAGATGAACACGGTTTCAAGGGAATAGCTACAACATGACTTCCACCGAGACAATGTGATACCTGCTGCAAATGTGATGCACCCTTGCAAAACGACGGATCTTGCCAACTGAATGTTCCTTAGCCGAGATTCACCATCAGATGCACAAGAATCGGGCTTCAAGTGAATAACTAAAATATGATTTCGACCGACCCAATGTGATACCTGCTGCAAAAGTGATGCATCCTAGCAAAACGACGGATCTTGCCAACTGAATATTCCTCATGCCGCGATTCACCATCGGATGCACAAGAATCGTGTCGCAAGCGATTAGGTACGAATTGAATTCGACCGACCCAATGTGATACCTGCTGCAAAATTGATGCATCCGATGATGAATCGCGGCAAAAGGAACATTCAGTTGGCAAAATCCGTCCTTTTGCCAGAATGCATCGCTTTTGCAGCTGGTATCGCATTGGGTTGGTCGAATTTGATTCACCATCGGATGCACAAGAATCGGGCTTCAAGCGATTCGGTATGAACTGAATTCGACCGACCCAATGCGATACCTGCTCCAAAATTGATGCATCCTGGCAAAACGACGGATCTTGCCAATTAAATGTTATTATTCCCGCGATTCCCAACTGAATATTCCTTTTTCCGCGATTCACCATCGGATGCATAAGAATCGGGCTTCAAGCGAATAACTAAAATATGAATTCGACCAACCCAATGCGATACCAGCTGCAAAAGCGATGCATTCTGGCAAAAGGACGGATCTTGCCAACTGAATGTTCCTTTTGCCGCGATTCATCATCGGATGCAGATGAACACGGTTTTAAGCGAATAGCTTAAATAAGATATCGACCGACACTATGTGGTACCTGCGGCAAAAGTGGTGTAGCATGGTAAAACGACGGATTTAACCCACTAAATGTTCCTCATACAGCGATTCATCATCGGATGCATACCTAATCGGGCTTCAAGCGATTAGGTGTGAACTGAATTCGACCGACCCAATGCGATAACTGCTGCAAAAGTGGATCCTGGAATAACGACGCATCTCCCAACAGAGCGTTTATTTTACTGCGATTCATCATCGGAGGCAGAAGCAATCGATTTATATTGAATCGCAACATCATGAAATTGCCCGACTCTATGTGATACATTTTACAAACGTGATGCATCTTGGCAAAACGACGGATCTTGCCAGCTGAATGTTTTCCTTGCCGCGATTTATCAACGGATGTAGAAGCAATGGAATTAATTTGAATCGCAACTTGATGGAAATTGGAAATTTCGAGTTGAAGGTCTAAACCAGTATCACTGCAAAGATGTAGGGTGGGGCAAAATAAACTCCCCGAATTTGAAGCTTCATGGTCCCGTTGGGCCAATATCCCATTTTTTTTAAGTAAAATTAAGCTTGATTAATTTTCTTTCGAATGATATATACTTTTCTCGGGGTTTGCTTCAGAGAAATAGCCGCTATTACAGTTTAAAAAGAAGTGACGAAAAAACTTCCTGTATTCTTTCCTCTGCAGATGTCGCCTGTTTCTCCCGCGCACCCCCTTTTCCCACGCGCCCCTGCTTGATACGGATTGGTTGATGAGATATCATTCGATCATGATGCGAGTAACATGAGATTATTGTAGATAGTGGAGGGGGCACATTGAACCATTTTCCGGTCATTACATGGGCCTGTGAGCGTGAGTGATATATTTGATGTTGAGGAAAATTTCTCCAAGGCATTAATGGGCTTTTAAAGCCAATGGGCTTTCACTCCAAGTTTTCAATAAATTTTGAAGACATTATTTGGTCACTTTTCTTTAAACTGTAATAGCGGCTGTTTCTCTGAAGCAACCCCCCAAAATATTTATATCATTCGAAAGAAAATTGAACAAGCTTCATTTTGCTTTTTAAATATTGTTATTGGCCTACCGGGGACCAAGTTATTAAATTTCAAATTTGGGGCGGTGTTTTTTGGCCCATCCTGTATATTAAATCTTCAATGTGAATTCTGCTGACTTTAGGTTTTAATAAAATGACAATCTGAAAGCAGAAAACAGTAATAAATTTACAAGCAGTTGAGAGATAGCCCTGAAGATATTCTTGAGATACAGGCATTACCTTTTTTGAGCGCCCCTCGTATTGGCCGGTTTCGATTGGGCATGATGTAATCGAAGACGTGTGATTCTTGTGTATCTCTTTCTTAAGAGGTGGTGTATGGGACAGAGTTTGGAGGCATTCGATGGGCGTTGACTGCAACGTTCCACTCACGATGCGCATTGTTGCATTTAGTAGTAGGTCTAGCGTATTGGTGTGGAAGCTACTCGATCATACCGAGAAGCAGTACTCGGGAGCTTCACTCCCACTCGGTATCAGCGCCAGTGACGCTGTTCGAACTACTGTATATTGATTCCGTCGCATTATTCGCAAAGCACCAATACCAGATTCTGCTCTAGTTTATTCCGCAACTAATTTACTCCTATCGATTTCGTGCCTCAACCTCCACATTTTAGCTAAACGTCTTTGTCATCCTACAAAGCTTGACAATTATTAACGCCATCATGCCCAATAGTTAAAGAAATGTTGTCTCTTTTGCATATGCCAGCACTTTTATTAACCTAAATACTACACTTATGTTTCCCGAAATTATGATGACATGCAATATAAGCAACACATACGCTTATTCTTCGCTACTGTTTAGCATAATATCAGAGATAGTGAAAGTGAAATTATTGATATTATATATTAGGTGTCCCAAAAAGTAATCCCGGAAAGCAAAAAAGTCGTTTTTTGCGAACCAAATGTAAACGTTATTATGTGTCTTCGTTTAATAAATGAAATTCATTTGGAAACAATCAAAAGAACCGTCATTTGTCAAACATATTTTGATGACAATTTTTTTTTCAGGAAAAATATCTGACTACATTCCCGAAGATACGACATACGAATCCCGATTCCATACGACATTGTATGCTCTATGAGGTTCACAAGGGAACGAAGGCCACCAAAAACATTTGTGGTGTTTATGGAGATTTCTTTGATGTTCGCAAATGCCAGCGTTGATTCAGTAAATTCCTGTCAGGCGATGTTGATCTCTCGGATGGAAGACCGGTAGAGCTGGACAACGACCTCCTGAGGTCGGAAGTTGAGTCAGCACCCACACGTCAAACCATCCAGATTCGCAGAAAAGCTTAATTCTTGGCTTTGTTTTTGGGTGAAAGTTGGTTTTGAACCCTTGCCATTAACCCTTGCCATTGGCCTTGCCATTAACCTTCCCGATTTTTTGAAGCTGTTCACTAGACCACTGAATACTAGACCACGAATAATTACGTTTTCTGCCTATTTTTGGATGGCTTGACGGGAATCTGACTCAACCTCCGACCCCAGGATGTCGTCCAGCTCTACCGGTCTTCCATCCGAGAGAGCAACATCGCCTGACAGGAATTTACTGAACCAACGCTGGCATTTGAGAACATTAAAGAAATCTCCATAAACACCACAAATGTTTTTGGTGGCCTCCGTTGCCTTACTTCCCTTACGAAATTCATAGAGCATACATTGTCGTATATGGATCTCTTCAGGAATGTGGTCAGACATTTTTGCTGAAAAAATGTATAAATTTATTATTATATATATTTCTGTATAATTAATATTTTCTGTATAATAATGTATAATTTTGTCATAAAAAATGTATGACAAATGACAGTACTTTAGATTAATAAATTAAATTCATTTGAAAACAAACGAAAACACATAATAAATAACGCTTACATTTGGTTTGCAAAAAAAAACATTACCTTTCCGGTACCCCTAATAGTTATGATTTCCTGCAAATTTCTTCCTATTTTACCATGTCCCCCAAGAGAACCCTCCTGATCATAGGAAATGTATGAAATACGTACCGCTAATAAGAGAAGATTCTCATCGATATACTTTTGATTTGAACGTGTCAAAGAAGGGAGGGTCCCACCACCAACTAAGTTACTTACAGAAATTATTGCCAATTGCAAAGCTAGCCACAGGAAGGGAAGCCACCACATCTTCACCTATGCACACTGCGCATTCACTACCCTACAAATAAAAATGCCGTTCCGCAACATGACATTTTCATCCTGATCGATTTTTTTTCCTACCATAATACATACAGCACTATGTAGTGACATAGTGGAGAGACCCAAAGTACTTGGAACGTTGAACACACAGACATGGGTGGTGGAGATGTTTTCGGGAATACCTAACAACGGACTGGGTCCACCAGATTTCACCCAGGCAATTGGCTCAATCTCACCCAGGGAAATCAATAAACTTGTGTGGGTCGTGCCCTACAATGACATCGATAGACTCGACCTCACCTGGCCCCTTGGACCCACGATTCAGCACTATAAGACCAGGCCTCTGGATTGCCTGACACGGATGCTCGTCTATGAAGGTGAAGGTGGTCTCGTGGAATACCTCCAGAAACAGTGAGTCCCCGACTCCATCAAATAAAGACAAGGTTCAACGCCTACTGATTTCAAGTTCTTCCATTTTTCAGCATTCTTGGAGTCGAACTGACTGCCAGTTCTTCTTCACATTCTCTCAATTCTAGCAGTTTTCACTCCCTATTCACCATAACTGTGATTCTCACACCACTGGGTCTCGAGAAAGTCAAGGAGGTAAGGCAATTACAAATCATTTCTTGACATTCTGTGATCGTTCACACTTAAAAACGGTGGATTTGGGTGCAGGTGATCTCAATCATTTTCGAATACCTGTTCGTCCTGCGCGAAACCGGAGGGATGTCACGCTGGGAGTTCCGGGAACTGCAATGCATGGCAGCTGCCGCATTCCGTTTCCGGGCGGAACCGGGACCCATGGACAGGGTCGCATCTCTCGCGTCTGCTATGTCACGCTTCCCCTTCAAGCACCTCATCATTGCCGAGACTCTGTTCATTTCCTACGATCCACAGGTGTTTTTATAATCACTTGCCAACTGTCCCAGATAAGAATTGCAATGGTTATGAATGGCCAGTTGGATTCTGTTGCAGCTGATCGATGAATACCTCCATGCATTGACTCCTGACACAGTGAACATCATGATCTCATCGAGAAGTGTGGCATCAAATTGTAATCAAACGGAGCCCCTGTATGACACCAAATTCGGAGTAGAAGGTATTTTCTTTAATAGACGAAATCCCCTCTTTACATAATGAAAAACGGTATGATCGACATGAATTTGCTCTGCTGTTGCAGATTTCTCCAATGAGGAGAATATATATTGGAGAAATCCTAAACCCCAACTGGGCCTTAAGCGGGCAATCCCAAATCCGTTCATTCCAACCTCTTTTGACCTCATCCAACCGGGCATTCACGAATCCCCGTTTCCCCAGTTAATCCGCTGCAACGCCGTTTTGGAGCTGTGGTACAAGCACGACAACATTTATGGCGTTCCCATAACATATGTTGCCATGTACCTCAGCAATCCGATTGCCATGCAGTCTCTCGAAGGGTTCAATCCATATCTCCTCCATTTATAATTTATATTTTAGCATTTTGTCTAATGAATCAAATAATTTTTCATATTGTCCCTCTCAGGCAGGTTCTCTTGGACCTCTGGACTCAAGCCTTGGATGTGACACATCAGAAAGTGTCCTCTGTTGCATGGAGAGGGGGTCTCAACTCAGTCATACAAACTGGAGATCAGGGCATAATCATCCGGATATCTGGATACAGTGACAAGTTGCCTGTCCGTTCCATAACTTCTTTTCCTTGCTCCTAACCAATGGGATGAATTCCTATAAATCGTCAAAGTTACGCGCTCCAAGAAATATCAGAACAGAGCGTCCAATTTGGTCAAGAGAGCAGGAAGCCCTTTTGACAGCAAGTACTCCTCGTGGGAGCATTGCTGGTCCAATTCCCATTGGTGGGACACCAATGGGAATTGGACTAGCAATTGGACTAGCAGATACAAGGAAGAAGCATCTTAATGGGGACCATAAAGATGCTTCTTCCTTGTATCTTCATGCTGACCAGAGTGATTGTGCGCCCAATTGCAACTGGTTAACCTTTCATAACATTTGCCTGCGAGACGCAGGCAGATGCTATCTGAACCAGAATCTAGTTACGCCTGTTCACTACAACTTTCATATGGACAACTCCTTGTAAATTTTTATTTATATCAGCAGAAGTTGTTCCAGAGTGTGGTGGATCACATCACCTCGTTCAGGGAGGTAACTGAGGAGATTTTCAACCAATTGAAACGGGAATCGAGGAGGACTCAAGTCAATTTGATACAATCACCATGCATTCTTGCCAAGTCAGTTTTGTGCAAGTACCCTTCCTATTCCATGGAACACTGATTCATTCCTGAGCATTCTAGAGCATTTCAGCTATTATCAGGTAACCACAAAAGTTTTTGCCGTTTTTAATATTCGTTTAAAAAAAGATCAAAATTCGTATTAAAAACCAATTTTATTCAGCGAAATAGTTTCCATTTGATTCAATCACCTTTTCCCATCTTGAAACAAGC
>CAJPEV010003027.1:0-35679 GCA_905338385.1 Darwinula stevensoni | reverse complement strand
ATGACTCGATCTCAGAGATCGGGTCATAGCACGTAACTCGAGTCAGGTTCCTGCGTCATCACCCGATGCATTCAGTGTTTCGTGCCGTGACTCGCGTTATAGCTCGGGTCGCAACTGAATGCGCCCAGTATGAATGTTCCACCCTTGAGGAATCCCTTTTCAACCACAGAACACACCAGGTGTCTCAAAAACCCTAACTCACGACCAGTCGGTGAGACATTCATCATCACTTCAGTCTATGCCCTTTCTATCAATGGGGGAGACCACAATGTAGAAGAGGAACTGGCGAATAAGTAGATTGATGACAGAAAATGTTGCCCGCATGGCGATCAGAAAAGAGAGTAGGTAGTTCGGCACGATCTGACCTCTCGAGTTAAATTGATTTCAATGTATACAATCATCCGTCGTAACCACCCATCCCCATCCGCACTTCACCTCCTGTGCCTCTCTTCCCCAAATATCTCCAATCCATACACTGACTGCTTAACTGTAATCCACCCAACCCACGGAGCACCCATCCAACCCCCCATCCAAAACCCACCCTGCTCCCACCTCAAGCATGGCACGCTCCACCCCGCACCCGCATTACATATCCACCTCGAGCACGTGTTTGCCCTGCAGCATCCCATCGACATTGGCCCGGGTCACGCATTCTATCCTCCTACCGGCCTTTTCATCCCTGACCTTTCAACGGGCGGGGAGGATTCCCCCCTCCGCTTTGCAAGCTAATCACTTTCCCTTTTGGAGAAAGTCACGAGAATAGTCGATCTCCGGAATTTCCCATACTTGAGACATCTCACCTAGAAATGGGACGATCGCTCGTTTGCGATAGGTCACATGAACGGGCACGGGCATTCCACGAGTTTCAATGCGTCGAATGACATCACTCACCCTGGAATTTCGCTCTTTTGCTTTTTTGGGAACGGTGTGCAAGGAGCACACAATTAAGGTGGAGCATTGCAAAAGCATTGGGTCTCGCTCGCTTTAAAAGCCACAATTCGTTTTTGGACGTCCATTCAAATGTCTATTAACTGTTAAGTCTCAGGAAGTCGCCGCTTTTCTCGTCCTTTTTTTTCTCATCTTTCTTCTGTCTACTCTTTCCTCTTTCTTCTCTCTCTTCTTTTTCATCATTTTCCCCTCAATCCTTTTCTTACAGCAGCCAATTAGCGCCTGAACCACTCTGTAGTCCCAGCTGACAAGCCCGAGATGAATGAAAATATAAAAGGTCAGATTGTCAGCTGTTCGAGGATGCTCATCATCATTGCGACAACAGCTGTGAACGCATTTTTTTCCCTTTCGGCTTAAATCCGTCTCTCGGTCTCCTTGAATCGCAGTAGTATCCAGAGCATGATTCCGGCAATAAACTTTTTCATAATGGATCGTCTTGGGTTGCTGCTCGCTGTGAGGGTTCCGGGGGACGTCCCGCATTGTCCTGGCAGGAGTCCCGGTTTGTCCCCGATGCAGTCCCGCATGCATAGCGTCCTTCCGAGGTAGAAATCCTGGAGAGAGGTCACCAATGGAAATGCTTCTTGTCTTTTAACTCCGGATTTTTTTCCACGTTCCGTCTCGAAGGGATTCGATCTGGAATCGGGAGAATTTTTGCGGATTGAGCAATAAAAATTATAATTCGATCTCTCACGTTCTAAACATAGTTTAGATGAATACCACCATGCATTGCTGATGAATGGACCCGTGGCTTTCCCCGAAATTCTTCGATAGGGAAATGCCATGCCCCCTGCCTTTTTTTTCGTCGGGGCAAGCTGCTAGAATGCGAGAGGTGAGAAAACCCTTTTTCCTCCCTCGGCGGAGGCGATCGATGGGACCGATACCAGGAGGACCCGAGGCGGGTTTCTGCGATACGATCGGCGACGGATCCGGACGCGGCGTGGAAAAAATTAAATGTTGTTAAAAAAAAATCTTTATTGGTAAAGGGGGAGGAGCTGCCGAGTTGAGTTGTGGGATTATAGCTCAGCGCGGAGGATTATAAGGTTTCTTTTTCGAGACGAAGCCTGAGGAAATCCGAGAGTTACAGCTTACCGGCAAGCAAACGCGCAATACCTAATTCATAAGTACATGCAAATTTCCGCACGCTAGAGCGGCCTCGACGCCTCAGACGGAAATGGCTGCATATCGCACCCAGACGATCTTAAGCTTTGATGGAGGGTATTCTTGAGCGATCGAGGGAATTGTAGAGCTTCTCGATCACCACGATTACCCTTATCCCGAATCCGGAAATCGGTCATATTTCATCGCCTCCATTACTGGTGATTAGAGGGCAACGAGGTCCTTGGACTCAACGGGTTGCCCTCAAATTCAGGCAATCTCCCACCTGCCGATCCTAAACCACTCGACCCCTTACTGGTGGTAAGATACAATCCAATTAAAATAATACCATTCCGGCGGCATGATATCTAATATATATAGATGATCGTGACTAACTGACTGACTGACGCTAATTCTAACCATGTTCTAGAAGGGTTAGAAATCNGTGACTAACTGACTGACTGACGCTAATTCTAACCATGTTCTAGAAGGGTTAGAAATCTGAAACTTGGTACACTTGTAACTTTTGTGATGCAGAGTTCAGGAAATATCCGACTTTGGAGGTACATGCCCTTGGGGTACACATTTTAGGAGGAGAAGTTTTTAAAGATATATATTTTGACAGATTAGGATGGCATCGAGAGGCTTGACATGATGTCTCGGGTTCGCTGTTTAGTGGTAACACACTTGCCTGGTAATCGTGAGGCTCGGGTTCAAATCCTGGAAATTCCGTGGCTTTCTTTCGGCCTCTTAGCTGTCAGCTAGTATTAAATATATTTAAAGAAAAACGTTGAGACCCTGTTGATGAAAAACGTCCTCTCGCGCCCTCCTTCATCTGAAACGTTGACGAGGTCGCCGGGAAGAGAAATCCTGGCATTAGTTTCCCGACCTTCATGATGAACCCAATGATCGATCCCTTTGTCTCCAATTCAGCGGAGGAATGCAATCGCAGCAGCGCTCGGGGGACGGAAGCTGTCCGCAAAATCAAGAGTAAGGTAAAGGTCAAACTAAATGGTAAACTAAAATGTTAGACTAAAGGGTAAATTAGAGGACAAAGGGTAAACTTGATGGGGAACTGAAGTGTCTTTGCGAATGCTTTCAACGGGACTGAGATTTATTTAACTTCTGTCATGAAATACATGGCTTCAGTCATGCAATACACGGCCACCTACATGCAATACAAGGCAAACTTCATGCAACTTCACCGTCAGGTAGTTTCATTCTCATCTCGTCGTAAACAATGCCACGAGCCTACAATAACACATGGTCCTGACAATATGGTAATCTCACCTTTCACGATGGATTATAAGCTAAGCTTTTATGCTTCCTTCTTTACAACAAAGAAGATAGTACTCAAAATTTCCTATTTGCGAACTTAAGGGAAAGGATGGAAAAAAATACCCACATTATTACCGCCAATAAAGATTCTCAATAATTGATAATAATAATTAAATTATAATAATTGATAATAATTTAAACTTCCTTACCACATTTTATCCTCTTAGTTGATCCGTTTCTGCATTTTTCCCAGTTCCTTACCATAAAGAAAGGACGTTATTTTGGGTATTTCATTAGAGGCCCTATGGTTTATCTAATTTGATTCGAAAATTTAGCGTTTTAAGATATCCCCAGAAGGAAACCGTGGTGAAGGACTCATTTGCGGAACCCCGTAATTGCAAGTGGCAACGAACTGGGGAATCGTCTCGCATTTCATCGTGGAGGGGAGAAATGTCGATTCGCGGCGTCAGGCGATGCCCCCGTCGCCTGGCGAATACGGCTGCAACTCTCGTCTCCACGTGCATCCTGAAGATGGCGAGACGAAAGCGAACCCACGATTTTGTTGCCACCGTCCGTTTCGCGAGGCTGATCTGTAAATATGATATCGCAAATGCACCTCCTCGGCCGATGAGGAAGATTTTGGTGGAAACTCTCAATTCGTATCACGAAGCGTTTCGCCTGTGGAGCTGTGATACGCACACAAACACTCATATTTCGCAAGGCCTCGCTAGCGGTCAGGATTGCGCAGGCCATATGTTTAACCTCCGATTTGAATATGTTTATCCAAAATGCCGGTACTTCAAGAAATGATAATGGGAGAATTTAAGGCAGTTCTGTAAGTTTTCGACTCGAACTCACGTATGAAGAAAAAATAAGTAAAAAAAAAAGCAAGAGGCGCGTGTGGACGGTAACTCCTACGCAAATTGTAGGAATTCTGTTTGCTTGCCAAAAGTCGGCTGTCCGCTGTATACGCATTTTCGAAAAATTAGGGGAAGAATAAAAAATATCCCGTGGAAGTAAATAGGGGAGAGCTGGAAGAATGAATGAAGAATTTCCTTTCCCTACTGTTCACGTGAGGCTTGGCGCTGAACCTACGCCGACATCAGCCTGCTACAATAGCGGCGAACGAATCACGCTACCCATCTCTCGACAGCACCACTAAAAGCTTACCACGTGACAAGAGTAGCGAACAATCATGAAATACATTCAGCCACATTGGAATTACAGTAGTTGGGGTAAAAATGGCTGCGAAATCGTGGAGTCCCACAGATGCGGGCTAACCTGAGAACCATTTACAGGATGGCGCACTTAAAAGTAGCCCGTATCACTCACCCTTTAAGAGATGCTGAAAGTGCCCTCCCCCCACATCCACGAACACTGACTGCACGGGTACAGGCTACTTTTAAGTGCGCCACACTGTACATCCATGAAATTCAAAGTGGACGATCGAACTCGAAATATAAACTAGGAAACACTCACGAGGTGTCATCTCAATCGAACATGGCGCCCTGACAGGCGGCCGCACGTTCCAACCGTTCCTCTTTCCGTTTGTCTTCGTCTTTGTCCTGTGTGTTGTTTCCGTGAACTTCCTGCCCTTCCCTAAGCGAAAAGTTAGCCTCTTTGCCTCTCGGTGCCAAAAACCTTTGTTTCGCCTACGGACTCCTGGCTGGCCACAGTGGTCATTCCAACCTCCAATAGCACTGCTCCTTCCCTCTGATGGTGCTTGTCATCGAACTGGAAGCCTGGCGCCTCCTTCTTTACTCTGAACCCTCTGCTCTTCCCCTCCTGAGTAGGACCACACCCTACTCTCGCCTTTGGACACAGCAGCTGAGTCCTTCCATAGTGTTCGCNATGATGAGAGGCAAGATGAAAGAGGCCCACTTCGGCGAAACAGCAAGTTGAATTAGGTCAAAACCAGGAAAAATATTTTTATTTGGTATATTATTTACCAGGCAGAAAAGCAAGGTTTTCCAATTATGCGGCCCGCGAGCCCGCTCCCTACAGGCTATGCGGCCCCGCCGACCCAAAACTTTGGGCACCCCTGCTTTAAGGGGTTCCTCGTTGAACCCGTTGACATCAAAAGAGTCCGTCCCTGAATCGAGTAAAGAGGAGAACGGTTTCAATTAGAAAATCAATGTAATTGTCAGGCCTAAGCGGATGAGAATTGCGAGAGTGATAATTGCCCAGAAACAAGGAAAAGAGGCTGATTCTAAATATCAGCCTCGTTATGAATATATCAATAGAATCAGCGGGCCTAACCCCACTCTCTCAGCACGCTTCTCAACTAGCATTGAATTACTGTAATGACCGTAAAAGGCCAGGGTATATCTTAGAAGTTCCTCAAAGATTAAATAAGAAATATACTATAGGGCGCTTTAAGCACTCTAAAACCTATTCCTATAATAATATTGTGCAACGCCAAGGAAAAAGTATTGTCGCGAACACAAAAGTGAGTCATACACGGTATGGCCCAGAGGTGGCGCTAGGATCGCTTGACCCGGACCCGGGTCAAGTTGACCATCCTATTATTATTAATGTTGATAGATCACGATTAGGATAAGAGTCAGTGCCCATACGTCTGGTATCTTGGCATTAGAGTAAACATTAAGTGGGTACCTGAAAAGCTTCTATAAGGATAATAAGGCCCTGAAATATCAGGACTTTACATAAGGTCAGGCATCATGGCCGCGACCTAGGTTCCAAGCCGAATATTTTCAGACAAAGAGACCAAGATCATCTCGAACATCTTGCATTGCCTCGATCTCTCATTTCGCCTGAACTTAATAGTGCGCTCCTGAGCTTAAAAGCGCATTTCCAGTGGCCCAAAGTTTGCCGGCTCGCTACTCGCGAGAAAGATTCTCGACGAGCCTAGAGAGCAAACGAGCCCGAGCGCATACTCTAGACCGGCGCTTAACTGTCGACATTCGCCCCCGACCGGGACACCTCAGGAGCTCGTCCCCGCCCCACCCCTCCCCCACCCGATCCCGTATGGGTCACCCCGCCTGTGTATCGGGCCGTTC
Organism: Darwinula stevensoni; assembly: GCA_905338385.1. Taxonomy (NCBI): domain Eukaryota; kingdom Metazoa; phylum Arthropoda; class Ostracoda; order Podocopida; family Darwinulidae; genus Darwinula; species Darwinula stevensoni. The sequence continues at coordinate 29,338 of CAJPEV010003027.1, read as the reverse complement.
CCGCTCCCGTCGCGTTGGCACCGCGCTCGCCAGCCACCGCCGCTTCCGCCTTCGTCGCAAGTGCGTCTCCCGAACGCGATGCGGTGCTACAGCTCCTCCTCCAGCAACCGTAGAGCATCGTCTCCGCCCGGCGGGTGTTCCGCGTTTCCTTCCCCCTCCCCGTCCCATTCCCCGCCGTCCTCCCCTCCTTTCTTAACGACTATCGACTTTGTCACCTAAATTGCAACTCTTTCTGAGGCAAGCGCCCCGAAATTTTACACTACGTCGAGCAAGTCAAATCTAGTGTTATATACTTCAGTGAACTTAAAAAGAGGTTCGGCTCAGAGAGGAAGCGATGAAGTCGAACATATACCTCTGCCACTACAAAGGGAAGAGGGTGGACCTCCGCTGGAGCAACGCGGTACCCATCGATATCCTCTCCGTTCGAGGGAACCGGTATCGAGGGATATAAGAACGATCACGAGGGAACCCGAATACGAATACCTGAGGCACTTATATGCCGGGATCGGGAGTAGAGAATCATGGGGATCGCGTGAGACGGATTACGAAGGTAAGGGATTGGAAGAGAGGGAGTTCTATTAAAGGGAAAATCCATAAACTGGAAAGATTAGGATAGCGTGCCCATAAAATTAAAGGGCCAAGGAGACTCGAAGGGAATAATCATAAAAGGGAATGGAATGTCGTGGAGATAAAGGGGATAAAGAGAACCACACGAATTGCGGAAATTACAAAGATAAGGATACACAGGAAGGGAACGAATGCACAAAGAGATCCTTCAAGGACGTCGACTTCGTTAACTCGATTTATTGCTAGGTTCATCTAGGCACCACCTTGACCTATAACGATAAAGCACGCGAGGCTCATACTAATCACTCAGGTGCAGGAGAGAACTCCAATTATTCTTCACGAGTGTCCATAGCCAAGACGAGACGTACTCAGTATCTTGCTATACCTCCACTCCTAGTCTGTAAAAATCGGTCGAGGAGAGGAAACCACCGTGACAACAGCAAGTAAGTCATGAAACGTCATATTATCAGACAGGTTTTTGCTTGCCTATTGTTGGGAGTGTATATAGTAGGGGAAAACGGTCCAGCCTCTTTTCATGCAACCAAGCCAGGTTCCGGACTGATATTCACACCAGATAAAAAGTTGCTCGTAATTTATACAGAGAAAAGGAGAATTAAGAAGAGGTCATCATGTTGGCCTCACACCTGCGGCGTCCCTGAAGGCGCCACCTAACGGCCACCGGTAGAATCGCGCTTCCCTTGGTTATGCCGTGACAATATATTTTTTCATATAAAATCATTGCTGTGAAGCAGAACTCATCTCTATGCTGCAAGTTTTTTTTTTGTTAGAAAGAAATATGATTTTTTTAAAATCCAATAACTGCTTAAGAAATCAAACTTAAAAAAAAATTTGAGACGTAATGGATGACGTAATGGATTTAATTTGGAGGCACAGACGTATTTTGGAGTAGTGTACAGGAACTGCAGGACATTCTGGTCCATCTCTTCATCGCTGCTGAACTTCAACCGTCCCAGAGACTCTTTGAGCGGCCCGAAAAGATCCAAATCAGTTGCGGCGAGGTCGGTACCATGGAGAGGATGTTGCAGCACCTCTCGCTCCATTTATTTCAATACGTGTATGCACATCGTTTTCATGGGCCGTAGGAGGAAGCGCATTTTCCTCCTGAAGGATCAGACCTATCTGGAACGAACCCGATCTCTTCCCGCGAGTGAGTGATCGGATCCGTTCCTGCAGTAGAGTCAAGTAGTATTCGGCATTCACAGTTTGTCCACGTGTTATGAAATCGACGTGGATCATCCCAGACCCGTCCCAAAACAGGCGTGCCCTGACCTCACTAGCTAAGGACTGGGTCTTCGACGTCTTTGAATAGGGAGAACCGTCGTGTCTCCATTGCATAGACGGCATCTTAATGTCCGGTGCGAGGTCATGAGTCCAGGTTTCATCACGGGTCACTATTCTCTCCAGAAAATCACTTCCTTCTCATCCAAATTGAACTGCTTAGGCACCCATCTGGGTGTCCTCGTGAATTAATGTTTACCCAGACGCATTGGCTATTCCAGGTTTTGCATCATGTTCTGTTCTGTAGGGAAATGTGATGAAAATGTGCTGCTGCAAGTCAGCCTTAGGGGTCGCCATCTTTAACGACGACCGGTGCAACGAGACTACATAGTTTTTTTTTTCAGCAGGCTGCTGACGCCAATCCTCCGAGGACGAATACATTTTTTTCAGCTTGGGCCGAGAATGCCGAGACTAATAAATGAATAAACAAAGACTGATAAATCACAGCTTAAAGTGTTAAAACGTACCTTCCTCGATCTCGTGTGGAGAAGGTGGAGTCGCAGTGGGATCGTCGAAACGAAATGCATCGGTCATGGAATCGAGGGTTCGAATACGGACAATTAAAAAATTCGGTTCTGAGGAAGATGAGAGTAGTTTCCATGGCTTCATCGTTTCATAATGAGGAGTTTTCATCGTTCGTCGGTCGTGGAAGCCGCATTCCGAGTACTAACCCTGATGGCTTGTGATGCTTTCAATTTTGCTATCTCGATTCCACAGCCTCTATTCCCTCCTAAGATTTCCGTGAAAGAAAGAAATACATGTGATGGTAAAAAAAAAATGAATTCGGTAAAGAGTAATGTTAATGAATTCGGTAAAGGGAAACTACCTCCGATTACGCATGGGGAGGACGCTTGAATCCTGCATCGGATTTCGGAAATCCTCGCTTAACGCGGATCAGGAAGCTTCATGTAACGTCCACGAATCGCACAGTAACAGCCGACGCTCGTCTGTTCGTCGGGTCCCTATTCTGAACCCGACCCGCCGGGCCTATCGGGCCAACCCCCAGCCCGCTTAGGCCACTAAGCATCTCAACTCCGAATCTCTTTCTTTCCAAAGCCAGCGGTTCTCAAAAACTGTTTTGACTTCCGCCCTTAACGACCACGGCTTGGCGCTACGCCACTTTTCAAAATTTTACCAGGAAGTAGAGCCTACCCCAGAGATGTTCTCCGCATACGATGATTGAAAAAAAAGACAATGGAATGCAGCAGTTCGAGGACCGTGTTATAGCAAGGATTTGGACTATCGATCACCCACATGCTTCTGGCCCCACAAGAACGATTATTGTGGGCCCACAAATGGGCCCATTCTTTCAGCGTTTTCAATAGGATGCAAAGAAACAGGAACATTTTTCAGCAATGAAAAATCCATGTTGGCATCATTTTTGATATTGCACATTCGTGAAATGAAAAAAAAAAAAAACTAACCCCATGACCAATCGCCCCCCCCCTCCCCTCTCAGGAGTCGCACCCCGCAGTTTGAGATTCTGCTGACGCTTGAAGCTATCCCACGACGTCACATTCGAGCCGGCCTGTTCAGTGCTCTCATAGTTCACTACTGTACGTTCCGCTGGGAGCTGTTTGCCTGATGGTGACGTCATTTAATGACGCGATCGCGTCGAGCACCGACGGAACGAGGTGTCCTTTTCCCCAACGGCTGGAAAAAAAAAATCTCTAATAGCCTGATCGCCTGCACCCAACATGAAATCTTGGTTGGAAACCGAGCTGCCGGTCCGATCCGTGGGACCGGCCCATCCGATAGGGCCGAAACTCATCCCGTGTGTGCAGGGTCGGAATGAGAAATTGCGAGGCCCGGGAAAATTGTATTCTTAGCCAATTAGCCAATTCTTAGGCAATTGTATTCTCACACACCCACTATTGGGCCACGAGGCAAGTGGCGCTTCCGTGCGAAAACCCCACGAAGAACCCTCATGAGAATCTCACGAGGTTTCCTTTTGAGACTCCCATGAAATTTTTTCAGCAGGGTCTACGGCCTCACGAATTCACGGCACTTTTTCTCGTCGGAAGTGAAAGTGGATCTGGGAGCCTGTTCCCCGATTGGAAACGGGCTCCCGGTGCAAATCAGCCCCGATGCGCTTCGCGTTCCACTCGGATTGCACCGAAGTATCGCCGTTCGAATGAATAACTTTAGATGAGACTTTCCATAATTCCGCAAAGGAAAATGAACAACCGTTCTTCTAATTTGCACTATTTTCGCGAATATTAGGAAAAACAAGGGTGGCAATGAGTGCGATCTCCCGTGAGAGTGACCCTCGCGTGGGTATGTGAGCGTGTGCTTGCGTGAATGTGCGCGTGCACGCGTGCTTAGTGCGTGCCGGCGTGTACGCTCGTCCGACCTTTAGTTGAGACTTTGGAACTTCACCAGGTCTTTTTCTCTTCCATGCGGAAATCGTTGTGCAGTTTTACGGACCCGAGCGATGGGCTGGAAATAATTGGTGGTCCGACTCTCTACTCTGATGACTTCCGGTACGTAAATGTACAACTTCTACACCCGATGGAAACACGCGGTGAACGATAGCCCTGCTCCCGCGGCGGGGGTCAGAAACCGTAACGAAGCCGAACGATCGCGTCGGAAGTACTATCGTCACTTCTTCGTAGTCTGGTGGAGGAGCACGTGGTAAATACAGTCACATCGATGCCGTAGAGTGGAACTAGAGACGGCACTCCGCTCGAATCCCATTCGTCGACAGGGTCGCATCGCGGATGTCGCCGTCGATCCTCCGCCTGGCGTGCAAGCATCCATGGCCGAGCGGCGGACTCGACGAGACGCGAACAGTGATGCGGGAAAGCAGTGCAGTGGAAACCGGTTAAGTGCACATCGACCCGGCAAGAAAATTTTGTGCACTCATGCGGTTTGTGCACTTATCCGGGTTTTGCTTAAATACATTAATCCTGGTTCAATTTTTTCTCAAATAGCTATTGATTAGTTATAGAAAACATTTATCGTCACTAAGCAAAACATCATTTGAGATAATCGGAAATCTTTTTCTGAACCATGTTTTCAGAAGACAGATCGCAAAATTGATCCTTCGGTGCATCCACGTCGTTCAGATCAACATTTTTGTGCTCAAAATAAGCACGGAGGACGGGCAGAGCGGCCAGTGCATCCACGCGACTGGGCGGGGGTGGCAGCACGGATTTCTTCGGCAGTCGACTCGTCGTAGCAGTCCAAATTTGCATCGCATTCAACGAAATCATTGAATTCGTTCCCTGGAATTTGCAATTGCGCCACTGCTTCTTCAACTTCTGATTCTTCTTCCTCTGCCTTTGAAAATCCTGCCTTTCGGAAGCAGTTTCGAATGGTGGTTGGGGTCACTAACCACCAAGACCGTTTGACCATGTTCTCGCGAAGGTTTTGTAATTGACAAAAGGTTTTTACGCCGTTTCTCTCTGGAAAAAGCTCCCGTTCATCGACAAAAGCGTGCTAAACGAGCCGATAATAGACCTTGGATGATTCCTTGATCGAGTGGTTGGATAACAGACGTTGTGTTCGCTGGGAGAAACTGAATTTTCACATTCTTCAGTATGATTCCTTCCTCCAACTCGTGACAAGCCGCGTTGTCGGCGAACAAAAGGACTTTCCTCTTCTGCTTAATCGTTTTGCTGTCAAAATCCAACAAAATTTTAGTCCACAAGGCACCATTCATCCAAGATTTTGCATACGGCAGTGGAATTTTATTTCCTCGCAAGCAGTGCGGCTGCTTTGATCGGCCGATGGCGAACACGCGCTCATCTGATCCATCCATATTGCATGGAAAGAGCGTGGTCAGGCGATCCATTTGTATTTTCCCACCTCCTGGCTTTTCACCTTTAGCAGCCAACGTCCCACTGGGAAGCGCCTTGTAGAACTGACCAGACTCGTCTGCATTGTAGACGTCCTCGGGATCGTAGTCAGCCAACAGAGTGGGCAGCATATTCCTTATCCATTCAGCTGCACCAGCCCGGTCAGCAGCACCCTTCTCACCTTGCAATTTGTGAAAGGTGACATTTTCTTTTGTCTTCCATCGTCCCAACCAGCCATTGCTCGGTTCGAAATCAAGAATGTCCAGCTTTAGTGCAAACTTCTTCGCTTCTTCCAGAATCATTGGGCCGCTAATGATAGCGTCCTTTGCCCTCATCTGCCGAAACCACACGGCAACAGCCCGATCGAGTTCTTCATAGTTTCCTTTGCGCAATCGCTTCCTTGCAGTGTTTCCATTTTCAATAGCGACATTTCTAATTTTCTGTTCCTGCTGCACAATGCGTGCAATCGTTGACAAATCGCATCCATACTGCACTGACAATTCTTTCCTTGTTTTAATTTTCGACTGTAGAGAATTCAGAATTTCGAGTTTCTGATCAATGCTTAGAGATGTGAGTTTTCTTTTCGGGGCTGACATGGGTTCTCCCTCTCTCATACGACAGTCCGTTCAGACAGAACGCACAGATTCACTCAAAACCTACACAATAGAATTTCGAGTTTCTGATCAATGCTTAGAGATGTGAGTTTTCTTTTCGGGGCTGACATGGGTTCCCCCTCTCTCATACGACAGTCCGTTCAGACAGAACGCACAGATTCACTCAAAACCTACACAATAAAGTGCCAGCTAACCCTAGTCCTGCGGGTCCCGGAATACGTATTCCGTTTGGCTAATGCGCGCGGCCTACAAGGCAATTCCGCTCTGGGCCATAGGCTACGCCTCCCTCGGGCATAGACTAAAAACAAATCCGCAGTACTAAATTTAACTGCTATAGAATGACATTTTGAGTGACATTTGGGCGGGGCCATCTCCTTGTGCACTTATCTGTGTACGATTCCATACAAAAGTTGCACACCGGGCTTACAAAACATGTGCACTTATTACTAGATTTAACTGCTATAGAATGACACTTTGAGTGACATTTGGGCGGGGCCATCTCCTTGTGCACTTATCTGTGTACGATTCCATACAAAAGTTGCACACCGGGCTTACAAAACATGTGCACTTATGCGGTTTGTGCACTTAGCCGGGTTGCACTTATCCGGGTTTAGATTATGTACAAAACATAGGGCAAAAATTCAGGGCATGGAGAATTTGTGCAGTTATCCGATTTGTGCACTTATGCGGTGTGCACTTAACCGGTTTCCACTGTACCTCGTTCTGGATTCCGGTAGGTCGTGAAATTTTCTGGACGTCGACAAGTGGGTCGCGATTCAAAGGAGTCTGGGAACCACTACTCTAGAAAATATTGCAATTAAATTTTTTTTAGCCATGTGAGATATCTTCATTGGTGTTCCTCTTACAGTTCCTCTCCCGGAAGGAACGCATTTTCTTGTCCGTTATCATTCATGTCTAACGGAAAAGATTATACACAATTGTATTTTCGACAGTATGACAAGCAGTAGTCCATGGACAGCATAACTACTCATTGCAACTGTCAGTAACGTAAACGTAGTGCACGGCACCCTAGTATGGCTCATCCGCTGTTTCGTTCTCAGCATAAATGATGCTCGCCTTCTGTAAGGGGCGGTACAGGCTTCAAAATGGCCATCGAAGTTCGAGAAAAACTATCCCAAGGTCAATAAATAATATATGCCGAGCAGGAAGCGTAGAGAGAGAGAGAGAAAGCTGCAGCGAAGAGAGGCGGAAAAAGGCGGGAAACAAGGAAGGGAGAGACAAACAAACTAGCACGATCTACCCTGTGGAGATGGGTCGTTTTTCCACGAACAGACCATGCGGACATAAGAAACACCAATAAACCCTGAAAATGAGTTTTACGTTTTTTTGTAACAATCCGAGTCACTTTGTTCCAGCTGCAGTCTGCTTCTTTCTAGACCTTTTTTTCTCCCTCAGATGAGGTGCAGAGCACCAACGGGAACTGAAGACTGGACACACTATCTGGAATAGACTTTTTCAGGTTTAGGCATCTATTCTGGGATGATATTTATAGTAGTCAGAAATGTGACTGTAGACTCTCCCATTAATGATTGTGTGACATTCCACAGAACAGGTAGTGTGCAATCATCTTCCTTGCATTTTATGCTCTTGCCCCAGGGGTACAATGTGTCCACAACAAGTGCAAAGAATTATGCCTGGGCGGACCGGGAGATTAAAACCCCCAGCCAGTGAAGAATAGACATGGATTTGATTACGGACTCGACTCACATCGCAGGGTGCGTTTCCCGCCAACTCATTCTGCCTTGAGCCTTGTTAGATACATTTCTTAAGGCATGCAGAGAGCTCGTTAATAGTCTCCAGCAAATTTGAAAGATGATCGACGCCAGAGGGTTCCTTCGTCTGTGTTCGCCTGTCGTATTTTTTTATTGCTCATTCTAATGTCCACCATAATCCCAAAGTGGAAAACACCAAATGAATTCACCGAACCATTATCGAAATATCTCGTCACCTCTTCAACGACAGCATGGAGAGTTGAGCTCGGCAAAAGTAGGCAGCAATATCAAAATCAACGGAAATTATTATCAAGGGAAGGTTTTTTAGTCATTTTTTTGCGGAAGACCTTCTCTGTTATTGAACAGAGTCGACGAGAGTGGAACTGCACCAGGACAAGAAATGAAGCGTCGCACCTTGCATCCCAAACTTGCCTATCTGAGGAAGATAAAGAAATGTGGTGGAATCCATGTCATCTCATTTTAATCCAGCATGTCCCATGATCACCAAATGGGGATATAGTATTTCACTTTAATTTTTACAGCATATCACATTACAGTATTAATTTTTTCATAATTATCAGCATTATCTGCCTTGAAAAACGCACTCGAACTGAATTGATTTTTAAATGTTCACAAGATTTGTTCACAGGATACCCTGAAATAGTCGATATGCATGAAAAGAGTATCCATGTGACAATAAAGTCTGGGCACTAATGGGTTAAGGCATTCGGAGGACGTAGTTTGATAGAATCCACGCTCTCTGCTAGTTTTCTAATCGTGATAATCGGCACAGCCTGCTTTGGGCCATGCAGCAAGGCCTTAAAATCCATTTTCTTTGATTTTTAAGTTTATCTAAACCGATAAGCCATCCGTTACTGCTAGACTAAATAGTCTAAGTAACTTCCCTGCACTAATACTTGCGACGCCGAACGTAGATGTGCTAGAAAGTGCAAACGAGTATGAGCCTCGTAACAGATAGCCGTACCCCCAATCACAATTCGCCTCCAAAGGCATTTGTAGGCGACGTTTATTACAGGGTGAAATCAGCGATGGAGCCGTTCGTATTTCCAACCCCAAAGCTCTTCTCTAATGTCAGATGTAGAATAGGAAGTAGTTTGTCAGTTACATGCATGTTAACCAACTAAGAGCGAGCTATTTCGATCGAGCAGTAGAGGAGAGCAAGGACTGGGTTTACTGCTTCGTTTTATGTTAACGGCATGGAGTAGGCAGATCGGGGGCTCGTAGTGCGCATCGGGGGGGAAGGGAAGATCCTCTCGGAACCCCTGCTGCTCGGCTGTTCCATTGTGGCCACGTCCTCCTCCTCCTCCTCCTCACCGCGCGCGTGCGGTGCGATTCCTCTGTAATCCTCGCCTCGTGACCCCCTCTTTCCCTTCCTCTTTCTCCGTTAAGCATTCCCCATCCTCTTCTGGTTATCGGGGACGATCCATCAATGAGAGAAAAATGTAGCTGTATTCCAAATCGATTCGAAGTCGAGGATTTATAATTAAAAAAATGCAATGAATGAAATTCTTGAGTTTCAAATTTGAACCATATCCTAAGCATGCCTCCTGTCCTGAGTGCTCCGAAAGACAACAGTGACTGTTCACCTGACTTGGGGCCTAGGGGGTCCAGATGGGAAAGCGCTTTCGTTTTCCCTTTCGTGCACAGAGGATGTTCGCAGGTGCTTCCTTTCCAGATATTGTAATGTTTAATCTGCATGACAATAATTTATTGCGAAAAATCTCAAGAGAAAAGCACATCATGACTTGAAGGTGTTGGTTGCCATATCTCTTGATTACCTGCCGATGGGCAGCGCAGAGGTAACAGTTGATGGCACTAACCAACCAACAAAATAGAACATTTTCGACCACATGAGGCATACCGAGCATTTTCTTGAAATATACAGCATTTTAAACACTTTTTAGTATCTTCTCTAAGATATGGCACCGATTACTTCTCCAACTCATTATTGTAACCATGATCAGGCAAAGGTCTCGCATTGCTTAAGGGTTTTTTTTTATCTTTGAAAGCAAATAAAGCAGTTTCTCTTCCAATAAAACCAGGGTATGTTTTGGTCGCCAAGATAATCAAGCCCGAAACTGCTTTTCAGGAAGAATCTTTATGCCAACGAGCGTCACTCATAAGTTCAGAGGTAAACCAGGAAACTCTCGGGAATAGAGCCTAGGCTTGCATGGAAGAGGAGGATTGTCGTCTCGGGTGTCTACTGTTTGAAGCTAGTTTAACGATGCAGGAGCATTTAGTTCATCACTTTCTTGTATTCACGTACTAATCATTTAGTTAACTAGAGTGAATTTTCCAGCCATTATGATTTTTTTCTTTTGTATTTCAAATGTGACTTAAATGAGAATCAGTGTCTTGCCCAAATCGTATCGGCTTTTGGGGACGATGGATCGATCCTCTACCTTCCAGTACTTTCCTAAATTCCGTAATGGGCGAACGAAACTCGCAAATGAACCTCGTTCGGGCCATAACACCTTCAGCAATTACGGCGAACCTATGTTGCCGTTAAGAGGATGCTCAGCACACCCTGGGTACTGAGGAGTCTCAACATCATTCTTCACGAAGAACTTAAAGTAAAGAAGATTGAAATTTGTTGGATGCTTCACCGACGAACTGGTGCCCAGAAAAAGACAGGATCAGTTGATCAAAGTTAATGAAGAAGGTCGATATCGCCGTTTTTACATCATCACCGGTGACGCTTCGTAGGATATGCCAGTTCGGCCAGGAGACGAAGCGACAGTCGACGCTCTGGGTCTTTCCATGTGGCCCCTGGCCAAGACCAAGAGAGAGAGTGTGTGTAGTACTGGCAACAATATGATTGTCTCCCTCCTCGGTTTTTTTTTTTTTTTTTTGTCCTGGTGGCAAAGGTGACGAGACAGGCTGCTGTTAATGCCATGTGGGTCTGAGACTTTTGCCTCCTCCCCCCCAACCCACCCCCCGAAGTCTTCAAGGAGATCCAGGCTAGGTGTTCAAAGACAGGCCTTAGGTAAAAGTGATACTTTTCCATCGTGACAATAAATCTATCCACACTGCTGCTAGTACCTGGGACTTCTAGGCTGCATCTGCAATCCAACTATCAAAGCATCCCCCTTACAGCCCATGCCTTGCTCTTAGCGACTGTTTTTTTGTTCCCAAAGTTCAAGGAACTATTAATGGGTGGATGTTTTGTGTCCCCCGATGAAGGCTTGTCCGCGGTCATCAATACCTACATATCGCGAGAGCTCCTGCATGAGGTATGACAGGATCGACTGTTTCCAATATTGTTTCACGAGAATGAATAGTCTCTCAAGAGACATAATTGAGAGAATATATTGCATATTGCTTTATCTGATGTCTATATTTTCTGTGGCCACAAACGTCATGCGAGTGACGCTCGTAACAGTCCTTCCCTATGCAACCTCCCACCCGCACGTTCTCCAAAAATGGCTGACCTCATTGCTTAATCTCTTCGAGTTCATTGGGTTCATCTGTAACAGCCTAGTACCGTCAGAGATCTGAAAATACTCGATTGGTTGAGGTTGACTTGAGGGTGGTTCTGTTTTGGGTGTCGTTGAAGCGGTTATCAGTAGGATACCTACTGCTGTTGCAAGAGGAAATAGACCTTTTCTCAAACGATGTGGGTAACCCATCTTGCTTATCCCCCGATGGGGAAAACTGGGACAGCGCCTCTATCAACTTCTTTCTGAAAGCGATGTAAGAGACCCCCGGACCGAGACCAATACGAATGGGATCCTTCTTATCGATTCCATCGGGGAACTGTTTTCCGGCATTTATTTCCAGATGGAGTTCGAGAACGAATAGATAATGAGACTTCGCTTTGAAATAGAGAAAAGGGGGTTAACAAGGACACGGGAATGGGAAAAGCGTACTGGGAACGCAAGAACATCCCTTTCCCATGAACGGGACAAATAATGCATGCCGACGAATCACCACCGATTCCATCAAACCGGTAAGCCTCGTAGGGTTGATTCATGAACGTTTGGTTAAAGGGCTTCTTTAACTCGGGATCGACCCCAAAGACCATGAATGGGGATTACCCACGGTTAAAATAGCCTCGATTTAGCCCCCTATTCATGAATTGTTCCATAGAGGCTTACCGGTTTGACGTCACAAGCATGGATGCGCTCGCACTCGGAGTATGTTAGGTGGCAGAATAGGTACCTCGTAACCTCACGTCTGTACCTCGTACCGACACCTGCAAGAAACGGAAGTTTGCCGGCAGTGGACGAGATGCGCTCAGAACTGGCCGATGGAAATTCCATCTTGCTCCAGTACAAGGCATCACCTCACACTTCCTGCGTCATGACAGAGTTCTCGGCTGGAAGTGGTATTACCGGGTATCACCCTTACCAACTCTTACCACATCCTCCATATTTGCCAGATCTTGCTCCGAGTCGCTTCTGGCAGTTTGGCAAGCTCAAGAATTCGTTGCGAGAAAAGACATCCTTCGAGACGAGACCTGGGCTCTGCAGTCTATCAGTTGTAAAGTACATACTGTACACCCAAAGATGACTTTACCGATTGCTATAAGGACTGGTTAAAACTGGCAACTGTGCTTAGAGAGAGCAAGAAACTACGTCGAGAAGTGAGAGAAGTGGCTTTGCGAAACTTTGTATAATTTACTGTAGGAGTTACAGTTCAACGGCATGGACTTCCTGACTGCACCTCGTAGAAGAGCAACTATAAGGGGAGCCATGGTTTGACGATGCATCTCCTTAAGCACGATTCTCACCAGTTCCCATAATTTTGAATTTGAATTACAGTATTTCATAAGGCGCACGAGGCAAACGGGAATGAGATTTGAAGCAAGCAGCAAGACGGAAGGAAAACTGAGAAGTGACACCAGACTGCCACAACTCGCCTGGTATTGCCTATGGCGCAATCTAGTACGTAACAATAGGACTAAAAATTAAACTATAGAAACTCAATTCTTGCAGCTCTAGTTACTCGCTAATCACCAGGAAGAGCTTCTTTCGTGCAGGTTGATTTTGGGGACGGGCACACTTCTCTTTTTGGCTGAGCAGTCATAATACCTAGGTATATACCGTATATGGACGTGCAGGCCAATCGGGGACCTCAAAAGGCAGTTGTGGTGCAGAGTTGTTCACGGTGCGGATAACCCGCTGTGACTGTGATCTGCGGTTTTACCGCCGGTAAGTCCACGAACAAGGAAGAAATTCACGCTTCGAAGTTTCGAAGGATGCGAACTCGGATGGGTAACCGCGGTGGTGGTCGATAACGTTCACGGTTGACTGCGGAAAAACTTTGTTTCTAGATTCTTCTTCTACTCCGTGCATATCAATTTATCAGCAGCAACGACAAAATTTGATGTGCGAATTATTTTAGACAAATCGTTGTTCACGCTCGGGTGATAATCGGACGGTTAAGACGCGCAATGATCTGATACGGTTAAAGAAAAATCCGGATATGGATATGGTTAAAAAAAAAAAAAAACAACTTTCATCACGCTCTGCAACACGTGAAAACCCATCGAAAGTGAACTTCATACTGCCACTCGGTAGAAGAGCTACCCCCACTCATTGCAGGTCTCTTTCGGTAAACAAATCTCCCAATAAACTTATCATATGGAATATGATCGATTCGATATAACGCCAACGTCGGCAATGACCAGGAGTGGCGTTATATCGAGGGTTGACTGCATGTTACGAGGGGTATGCTTTCTCTTGATCGGTTAGCAATCAGTGAACAGCCAGCCTCCTCCTGGATTTGCCTTTATCGCTCGCTCCCTCGCCGACTGCAGAATCAGTTAGAGGCAGGGGTTGCTGAATGACTCTTCGAACATCCATCCTCTGCCTTTGAGCGTATTGACCTGGAACTTACGACAGATTCAAGTGGGCTGCGTCCGATATCATTTTCATGAGTCATCCGCTCCGTAGTTCTCCTCTCATGAGGTTCGTGAGAATCCCCGGGTGGATGCCAGGAATCGAGTGGAATTCATGAGGACTTGGAGGACACATACATATATGCAAGCAGTAAGACTCAAGGCTCATCTGTGCTCTCTGACGTCTGTACGCGAGACGCACGACTTCAGATGTTTTAAATTCCACAATCTATCGATTCGCTCAATGCTTCAAAAACTAGTTATTGTATCACCTTCAGTCTCCAAGTTGCAAAAGGATGGAGACAATGGAAGAAGGACTAGCAGATAATTTTACGCCATCGCATGAAACATCACTGCATCAGGTGATGTCTTGTGATTCCTCCACACCAGGATGCAGAAGGACACCCCTCACCGTGGTGTTCCGCATTTGAGAAGGTGAGTGCCTGGTGCATCCAACCGAATCCATTCTTTTAGCCTTGAAGCGATGAGAACAGAGGTTTAACGCAGGCCAACTGGTTCGCGGAACCGATGGGCCCCCGAGACCGCACGCCCTCTCCAATATGGCATAGTGAATCCAACAATAATTTAAGGAAAAGGAAAGGGAAAGAGAGTTGTATTTTTTCTCAGGGGCGCAACCAAGGGAGGACAGGTCGGGGTATTCCTGAGGAAAGAAGTATAATGAAAATGTAAAAGAAAGCAAAAACAAAACCGTAAATAGTATCATTAATGGCCAAGATTAGGCCGGAATAGACCCTTCTGCATCCTTCCCCAACCCCAACTTTCTTCATTCTCACCTCAGCACTCTTGCTCGTCCACCAAGCAATTCCCTTGCTCGTTCGTCCAACAACCTTCCACCTCCATTCCCACTGTGGAACCCACATCGCTTTCGATCGAATTCCCTTTTTCGAAATTCTGGTTGCGTCCCCAATATCATCGCCGTAAAAAAAAAAGGACATCCGCAGACAGCCAAACATCACCGATGCTAAGAAAGGAAATACTCGCAAGAGGGAAAAATCCTGCTTGTATAGTATGGTGGCATTCGGTTTCGATCGTGAGACACACGACACTGCGTTGACATACTGAAACTATTCAGATTCCAGGTCAAGGGTTCTTTGCTCCCCCCAGTCATAGCATAAAAAACATACTTCAAGCCTCATTTCGAGAGGTGAATTCAAAGCACATTTTACCGAAGTGACAAAAGTAGGGGTTTGCCACGTAGGAGTAAGAAAACCAAGAACAACCTTGGAAACATCGAACTGAACACTCACGGAAGAAACAATAGGGTATAAGTCAAGCGCGCGAAAACCGGCTGCTTCCTTATTGGTTCTCTATATGTCTGTCTGGTGCGTTCCTGCAAAAAGGGTCTCAACTCTACCACTTGGACTCTCTCTCGTACGGTGGAGGAAATGAAAGTTCCTTCCGCTGCCAACTGACGACGATCGGACCCGAGCAGGAACTCCAAAATAAGTACGGTTCCGCATATCGTAAACTCTGTAAGGCCTCTGAAGTTCGTTTGTCTCTTTTGGAGATCTGGAATGGCGTCCATGGTAGCCTATTTGTCGTTCCGGCAACTCGTTGCCTCGATCGACATTGGCTCGATCCCCAACCCTCCAGCTCCCCTCCTCCGAGAGATCCAGCTTTAGGGCGTAGGCGAATGGGCGACCGCCATCTTTACGGCACCGAAATTCTCCAACCCCCATTTCCGCCCCACCCCGACCTTTTCGGCCTTGTCCTGGCTCAGAATACCTCTCCCCCCCCCCTCTCTTTCTGAAAATCCCGCGCGTGCCAATGACTGGGAGCATCGGAAAGCAATGTCAGTGATGTACTAAATCACCATCAATGAGGTACATTTGGATTCGTCCCAACTAAAGAGTCTGCATTCTGGGGGTAACTAACGTTGAAAAAGCACCGAAGGAATGTACGACTTAGGAAAATTCGCAGGTTGCTTCGATCGAAAACCACTCGACCGATCGCAAAGCGTGGACTCCGCTCTTCTCTGCGGTGTCGTTTCTGCCCCCGTCGAGTACCGAAACACTCAGTGCTCCAAAATTTCGCCAAACCGATCTGCCGGCTCCCGTTTCGACCGCCATCTTTCCGTCGATCGACGACCGTCGGCAGGTCGTCCCGGGACGGTCGGCGGAAACGCGGCACAACCGTGACCGTCCCACGAGCCTCGACAGGGCGATCATTCGCATGAGGTTCATGGATCTCCTATGGCCTCGGATATCGATCGTAGTGGCAGGAGGGAGGAGTCGGAGAAAAAAATACTCACGAGGTGCGCGGCGGGACCCGGCAATCCGAGAACTTGCGCGAGCAAAACCGTGTCGTCGGTCGGATCCTTTATCGTCGCCTGATCGCCGTTTCTCGACCCTTATCTCTCCTTCCATCACCCGTCTCTTGCGATCACAAGCTCTGAAAAGCTGGAGTTCTGGGCGTTTTCCTCTAGACTCTAGATTCGAGAATATAGACTCGAGATTCTAGTCCGCTTTTATCGGAATGCACGCTCCACGCGCTCCTTCTCGTCTGGCGTTAGTCTTACTCCGATGCGAGGAATCTGTCGATAGGGGTCCCGTTCGCTCGGGGAAAAGCACGAAGACCTCATCGACGGCGCTACCACCCCACCCCTCTCGACTCGATCGTGAATAGTGGAGTGAAACCCGTTCTGTTGGCCTCCTCTCGATGTCACCTCCGCGATTCCACCCCGCACGCGCATGCAATCATCCGTAGTGGCTGCGTCACTCGTATCGACAAGCCTCGCTTTCTCGACCTTTCCGTAGCCGTCAGACGCCACACCGCGAACTCTTTCGATATCGCGAGACGACGAGAGAAGCGGCCGCGGTTCCAGAAAGTCTCGACCGTCACGCAGGGAGAGGGAGAGACGGGAAGCGAAATACACCTGTAGTCCCTCAGGCGGAGCCGGACCCTCTTTCCAGAAACCCACAATGGCAACATGATAGCAAACAGTAAACCCCTGCGAGCCGGAGCCCCTTCCTGAGCCTCTCCTGTTCCGATCGGTTACGGCATGCTTCTCGTTTTTTTGCTACGTTGCATTTATTTTCCCCAAGGATCCCTAAACCCTTCCGCAGTATCTGGTCGATACCTGGATTCCCTTTCCCCCCATTATTTCTGCATTTGGGAATTACAATGCCAGTTTTTTCTCTGTGGATGTACTATTATTGTGCTGCTATCCGTACTAGAGTATCCAGGTCTGGCTCGTCATCGGTGATCACCGGTTCGCGCGGAATTGTTTTAACACGGTTATCCATATCCTGGCTTTCTCGAACTGACTGTGACCGTAATGTGACTGTGAACTGAACCTGACTGTGACCGTAATGATCGTAATGTAAAGTTGGAGGCCAAGGTAAGAAGGTGAAGATACTTGTAGGAGCATCCTCGTCGGTTTTCACCTTCACCGTTCTCTTTGCTCACTTCCACCTCCCTCTTCGCTCGTGTTCCCGTTACTCCATTCCTAGAGTCCGAGTCTAAGTCCAGATCGCAGAATGCAGATACAATCCGATCGAGAGTCGTTTCATTCCATGATGGACTAGTCACTGTGAAAAGATCGTGAAACTAGATAGGGCCGGTGCAGGACGCGATTCTGACTACGCCGCAGAAACGACTACCGTAGTGAAAGTTGCGTACGCTGAAACCACTACCATAGTAAAAATGTTGACCGCCGATTCACTACCGTAGTGAAATCCGCGTACGTACCCACTATTGTCACGCGAAAATGACTTCTGTAAGCTTACGATGTTCGTAATGGGCTGTACGTTCGTTGCACTATCTCCTTTCCAGCCATGCCTTCAGGATCTGGGTAGGAGAGTACCATTTCCCTGAAACCTTGACCTGACCTGTTAGATACTTATCGGTACAGGAATTAAAGCATAAAAAGAACGGGCGTAAAGAGAAGAGTTGCACCAGTTCTGTGGTTTCCTCGTAAAGTATACGTTTCTCTGAGGAAATGGCCGATTATAGTTACGAATCGACATACCTTCGCCATGGAGAGTACCCCTCATCCATGAAGAGCAACCCTGGAGCTAAGTCCAACCTAAGGCGAAAAGCACAGAGTTTCTGCCTGATTGGTGGAGTTTTGCATAAGAAGGGGAAGGCCAAGGTTGAAAGGTGAGTGCTTTTTCCATTGCCGTTGCAAATCTGAAATTGGTTGACGGTTTCTTGGTGGTCGGTTTTCTTAAGGTGCGTCAGATGTGTGCGCGTTCTCATGACAATGCTTTCATCCTCAGATGTCACGAAGAGAGTAATGGAAAACATAGAAGAACAAGAACATATTCTGAAGGCTTGCCATGAAGGGGTCGGCGATTCGTTAGAGACTAAGGCGCTTGGAGGACACATCGGGATTGACAAGATGGAGCTGAAGTTGCTAGTAACAAAATGTGAATATCACCCCCAGTGTAATACCATTTGATCAACTTAGCTGATGTCACAGAAATAATATATGTGAAAATGCATTTGTTCGGAGAGGAGTCATTTCTGCGTGGAGGTAGTAACATTCGCGTACGCTGATGTAACTACCATAGTTCCAGTGTAATACCATTTGATCAACTTAGCTGATGTCACAGAAATAATATATGTGAAAATGCATTTGTTCGGAGAGGAGTCATTTCTGCGTGGAGGTAGTAACATTCGCGTACGCTGATGTAACTACCCTAGTAGAATGGGCGAACGCAAAAACCACTATGGTAGTAAAGTCTGCTATGCAAAATTAACTACGGTAGTCACTATTGCGTACGCGAAAAACACTACCATAGTCGGTTTTGACACGAGTCAAATTCGCGTACTACACCGGCACTGGGACCCCCCGTCCGCGCGACAAACGTCATCCTCCAACACGAGACGGTTCATCGATCGCAACGGGAAGATGACGCAGGCGTACGGCCTCCACGCCTGTCGGTGTGGCTACCTCGCCTTAGGGACCTTCGATGGGGAAGGTCCCTATCTCCCCTGGAATCACTGGGCGGGGGGATTCAAATAAAATCCGTCTTCCAAGTGCGAGAGGAGATGGCAAGAAGCATGTCCACTTCAGTTCCTCTCTGAAAGCGATTAGAGGAGCAAAGGCGGAACTTAAAGAGGAACGCCTATTGGCCCAATACATTTCACAAGCCTATAAAAAAGACACGTGTCCAGTTCACCCACGGTCAATCTCCCTTCACATTGATTTTTGCATTCAGTACTCATATATTCATTGGATGGGAAACTCGTAGGCTGACATCCGTCTGCATAAGAAATCTAAGATTTTTTTAAAAAGAGGTACACATGAAATATTCGTGATTTTTATCTTCAGGATATATTGATCTGAATGTAATACAACAGCAATACCTTATAGAAGATCGTGTGTCCCCCGCGGACGGACGAACACGTACGTTCATCAAATTTGTATTCCCTAAGAACCCCACAATACAATTTCTCTTTACACGTACAAAAAGGTTTGACAATTTTGTTAATGCTGATGAGAAATGCAAAACGAAAAAATCAGCATTTCATTTTGATTCACCACGCAGTGTAGGTATTATCTCACCCTCGCTGAAAATGAGACACGAGAGCCTCACTACCTATCTAGGAGTAGACGATTGACCCCTTTGAACCTTAGTGAGTCGTTGGGCCTGACCGATACGTTCTGGATTAGGTACGGGCTGCAACCCAATCGCATAAAAGCGGATTGATGACTCATTTCCATCCAATTACTTCTCGATCAATGTGACCAAAATTCCGCTGCCTTAGCGTGGCGCGCCTCCAAGCCTATGCCTTTCGTAATGCCCTGTGCCAGACGAGCAGCAATCAGGTTTACTCTGTCTTCGGAAACTGTGATGTTCAGACACTTCTGAACATTCAATGAAGTACCCCCACCGTGAATTTTTCTGCCCGACGCTCAAGTCGGTGACCTCCCAAGACCAAACAGGGTTGGGTTTCCCGTTTTTTTTTTTCTGGCCGAAGGTTCGGTCTTTCGCGTGCCCACTTCTCCCTGCTTTTTTTCTGCCTTCTCTTCTACGTGGGTACTCTTCGTGGTCAGAAGACGTTTGAGGGAACTTCTGACGAGGGATCACCTTGGACGACCTGGCAACTACAGAATAACGTCACTCTGTTGTCCCTTGATTACCGCTGGCGAGTTTCCCTCACGGCGGTGGCAGGCTGGGTGGGTATTATTTTTCTGTGTGACATTTTATTCATGTTTTATTGATTCTTCCCACGACCTTGAAACTTTGCTTGGATTTACTACACGGGTTTAGAAGTTTTAAAACCTCGTTTGAACAAGAGAATCCTTCTAGGAGACGGTTTTTGGGCGGTAAGTATCATGCCATAGCCGCTATTAAAATTTCGGTGCTTGGCAAGTTTTCTCTGTGAAGACACTCTAATGACATGAAAAAAAGCATTCCCGAGAAATGTACACTCTTTCCATACCAAGACGAACAGGGTAAACCTGTGAATTCCGCTACGACTTTGGATCCAATTTGTTCCCTAGTTTTACTGGAACTGACGACGTTTGTATTGACAGAACCAACCTGTATTGTACCTTCGATGAAACTCGAGGAAAAGATCTCTCCCATCAGGATGTCCGGAGTGAATGAATAACTTTGGCAATGCTGAGAAATAATTATTCCCAAGCTTAGACTTCCCAGGAGTGCAGGTATTAAGTAACTAAAAAAGAAAACTCTCAACCTAAGGAAGCGAAAATGGTCGTCCCCAAGATCCCCCATACCAAATGAAGGGTGTCTTTCGTCTTTCCTATCGTTTCTTTTATTGGCGATGGGAAGTGGGGGGCCTCAAGGCGCATTTAAAAAGGGGAAGGACCTCTAACGTACTGGTATGCCGTAAGTAACCCTGTTTCAAAACACAAATTATGATGCTCTTAATGTTGCAACATAATTTGGCAGCCCTCACCTATCAACATATATGGTTGTTCATAGCACTCCATACATTTTGGAGTCCAACGCGATTAAATCCTCCCAGACCTCGTAGCGTTAATTGCCACATCTTGATCTTCCTGCAAATACTTATTGGATATCCTACCCTACTTGCCGATTGCTATTGGCTTTACCTTTAGATTTTCCCATTTCTTTGCAATTGGCAATATCCCAACTCATTATATCGATTATTATATAATAAGTTCACCGGCCGTCATCTGCTCCATCTGCCCAGTCCACCCTTACCGAGGCCGACGTACGGACCATCGTGCGTCAATAAATTGAGGATTTCTTCGGAGCAGTTTTTGAAGGAGTGTGTTCCAGCTGTGGAGAGCGAAGAGTGTCTCTTCGGAGAAGGATGCCCAACAGGCTTGTCATGACCACCAGGCGACCTTCGCTTCCTGGAGAGCCCCCCATCCTGGAGTCATCTTCCGGATCGGAGGGGAGCTCTCCCACGGCAACGACCACCTCTAGCTCTGATTTTAGTGAGGGACACCAGGAGAGTCCAGAGAGTCCGGCCGTCGTTCCTAGTGTCCCCGAGGAGGTGGTCCAGCTGGAACCTGCCCTTGCCGGGGACGCGGATCAACCCGAGCTGCAAGGTTCGTCCACTAAATCCTGGTCTAAATTTCTGTTTTGTGCTGAAGGACGCAACGCCCAACGTACATTATGACTTTTCATAAATGGAACGGATTGAATATCTAACATCAAATGGTCTCGGAACTCGGAAAAACTGGAAATTCTGCAATATTCATAAAACGGTATGTTTATTCCATAAAACTAATTTCCTACATTACTTTCGGCTTCTCAAAGAATTAGATTGAAGCATAAGAGGCCGCCCGACCGGAGGCCCTTCGATAGATACTCAGAAGGAACATTAGTTAAGAAATGTCTATTATTAATGCTCTCGAAACGCAACCATCCCTATGAAGAGGGAGGGAGACCCCCTCGAGTCCCCTGCCCTCGTCTGTTCCCTCCGCCTAGACCACTTTAACGGAAACCGACGTAAGGACTTTGGTGTGGAAGGGAACGTCAAAATTTATTCGGAGCAGCTTTTGTCCTCCCGCGCCTATTCCAATAAACAGATGTCACCTGTCCGAGGGTCTTTTTGATTCTCCCATCGTGACCTGCTAGAGGCCAAGAGTCCAATGCCGTGACAATATATTCGAATAAATTGAAGTACCAAAGTATATTTACATATCTATTCCGCCCTTTTCCAATGAATAATCCTGGCTCAATTATCTGGATGTCGTATGTATAACTCCATCCGACTAGCATATATTCATAATGAACTGCCTACATGTTGTCCAAATGGGTCTTGTGTCACGCTATTACAGTACTCGATATGGAACAGCCTGACTTAACGATTTGCGATATAATCTTCAGATATTAATTGACTGGCGGGCATTAAAAAAAAGTTTCCATTTTGTCCCCTTCGCTCATGAGACAGACTTTTGCAGTATTCCTGAGCCGCCATCCAACTCCTGGGCGGCGGACTCGGAGCCGTCCGATCAACGACCGGCAGACCCATGGCCGGTAGGTAATGAATTAAATGGTACAGATGGGGATGAAGGGTTTGAACAGAGAAAGAAACTAGTTAAACTCTATCCAGAGTCGTTTCTGTCGCTAGTGCTACGGCTGAAGCTCAAGATGGCTTTAGTTGTATGTAATAATCCTGAATAATCCTCAGACTGCTTACAAACACTCATCAACCACGATGATGGCCACGATGGGTGGTTGATGGCTGATTGATGGGTGGTTGATGAGGCTGATGGGTGGCCACGGCCACCCATCAGCCTCGAGACCGAAATGCTCTACAAAACTCGGGCCTACGGATGGAACAAAGCAAAAGGTATGGCTGCGAATGACGCAGGCCTATGAAAGAAAAGGAATAAAGGTAAAGCTTAACACAAGGCCACGAAAAGGCCACATTTTAGAATCCAGCTATTAACAATCTGCATTGAGGAATTGAAGTGATATCCAGTTATCTTGTGAAACTTCTTGGCCTTGACCACCAGGTACATTATGGTAATAATACCAGACAAACTGGATAAGTTACTTTCTAGAACAAAAATATAAAAAAAAAACAGTATGGGAATGAGTCCAATGCAGTAATGAGAAAAACCAATTCTCAAAGGTTTCACCTTCTTTCACCCTTAACATAAACCTCGCGATTTTGCGCGAACCTCACACGGTCAGGAGGGACAGGGCGACCCCAGGCGACTCGGCTCCACTCTCGTACGGAAGAGATTACTTTATCTTCTCGGTCTCCGACCTGCGGAGGGTGGTGGCCAAAGAATTGGACCTCCGCATGCTTGCCCCCGAGCAGCCCCAGGCCTCCCGCCCAGTAAATCCTTATCATTTACTTCTACAGGCGTGCGAGACGACCTCACCATTACGCTGGTGTTTTGGTGCCCCGGTCGTCTCTTCTGGCCGGTCTTCGCGGGAGTCTCCAAGATTATCGCCGCTGCGGTCTTCGATAGGGTCTCCAATAGACTCTGCGCTAAGAAACTCGTCGTCATCCTACAAAAGCCGATTGCCCGGTCATGATCTCCCTATCTGACCTGCGGGCAATCGTTGGAGAAGAGATGGATGCTCGCCTGTTCGTCCCCTCTTATCCTTTTCGCTTCTGCCAAGGGAAAAAAGGCGGAATCCCCAGTTTTTCGAAGGTATGTCCCATTCCCTTCCTTGAGGTGCTCCTGCTGGGAACTTTGCCCGAGTTGTCTGTCTTTCGTGCAGGCGTGCGAGAAGGCCTCACCCGTACGCGGGCGTTCGGGTGCCTCCGGCTCCCTCCTCTGATTGCCCGGTCAGCATATCAATATCTGACCTGCGGGCAATCGTGGGAGAAGTGATGGATGCCCGCCTGTTCGTCCCCTCTTATTCTTTTGTGAAGTGCTCATGCTACAAACTTTGTCTGAGTGTCTGCTGTCTTTTGTGCAGGATTTTGCGCGAACCCAACGCGTCCCGAAGTGATAAGGTGGCCTCCGACGACTTGCCTCAAATCCGGACTATAGAGTATTTTATCGTCTCGGTCACCGACCTGCGGAGAGTGGTGGCCGAGGAATTTGACCGCCGCATGCTTGCCCCCGAGCAGCCCCAGGCCCACCCGCCCAGTAAGTCTTTAAAAGTTACTACTCCAAGATAAAATAAGCCAGCCCCGCTGGAAAAAATATGAACGCCAATACTTGAGCTACTCCCATCGCATGAGTTTGTCAAAATGTCAACCTTACTTTCCAAGGTTATGCGAACCCACTTAATGCAGCCCCTTGGAGTTTCAGTATATTGCAATGCATACGCAGTTCATTTCGCATCTTCGAAATCTGTCCTTTGCAAGCATTAGTCACTTGCGGCACATTTGATTCCATAATGATCTATGACATTTCCTTAAATTGTTGAAGATGGAGAAACAGGTAGTGAAGTAGCTACCGGATGACGAGTCCAATGAAAAGGGTCGATGGGTAATGCATAGAATGAGAAAGTTTAGAAGACGTTTAGCGCTGCTCTACACGTTTGCATATTCCTGCTGAAATTACTCGATCTAAAGCCACTCCGTCATTACCACCTCTTGTCTAAATGCACGGAATTCGGTTACCCGTGGCAACTCCAACATCCCACGGATGGAGTGCCCGCATTTCCAAAAGTATTTGTACATGCAAATACTGGCATCATTGAGCTTATTCTGCATATCACCCTGTAAGAAATGCTTGAGGACTTGTACATCAACCATTACTTTTGCTCTATTATCCCGTGAGTTATGCAGCGAAAAATTTTCTTAAAACCTTCGGGAATTAAAGTATCCAATATATCAAATGCAAAATTGTGATTTGCTCTAAATTGATCGGCCTACTGATGAAACAAACACTTCATGGCTCCCTTGAACCAAATTGATGTCTGACTTCTTTAATACAGCTGGAGATCGACAGAAAGAGCAGCAGGGGAGGGACAGAAGTACTCCTTATTACCTTCGGGTCCTGCCGAGGAGATCATACAAGGAGACGGACCGACGACGTGTGCCAATCATCAAACTCTTTTAAAAATTGCCAATGTAAAATTCTTTTTAAATAAATATGCTATTATTTTTATGGATCCTCTTCGGGCCCTGCCGAGGAGATCATACAAGGAGACGGACCGACGACGTGTGCCAATCATCAAACTCTTTTAAAAATTGCCAATGTAGAATTCTTTTAAAATAAATATGCTATTATTTTTATGGATCCTCCTCTATTCTCCTCACTTCACATTTGTACAAAAGAGCTCCCAGAGATATTCGTAGACGTGGAAGTTCAGGACGTTTACTCGTTGAAAATTATGCACGAGAAACAATCCGTAGATGTGGGTCCACTCATCTGGCAACTTCTTCATTCATACCCTTAGCACTTCTAACGTTACATCGCTCTCTACTTGAAAGTTGTACCAGGACCTTGATAGGTATCCTGCAGTCATATCGGAGTAAGCCTATAATGTTCTGTATCGCTTCCTATTGAGTTACTGTCTTCCTGTTTAAATCCGTGAGATGTTCGCGTGTTTTCCTCTTACCTCATGATATTTTCAAGCTAGCAGAAGAAATTGCCGTTCCAAATGCCAGTAGCTATATCTCGCGCGAGAAATTGCAACACCATATTTCTCAGTAAAACTATCAGAGACATATGGGATCCCGAAGCTGGTGAATCAACGTACCCGACTACGAAATGGAGGACACGAGAATTCAAGGAGAGGAGTCATGGGGATATGCAAGAACAGCTGGATCCTCATCAGCGGGGACGGTCCTGCTCAAATCTTCAGGAACGAGAAAGAGGTTATCGGAAGTCCCTGATGAGGAGAGATAAACTAGATGAAAGCGAAAAGCTGAAAGGCTGCTGGTAATGACTGTAGCCACAGTTTAAGTCGAACGCAAAGTCACAATTTGGACACTCAATTGGCTCGAGAGACCTTACGCCCATGCTGCAAGAAAGCAACCAATACCGAGGGTATTGTGCTTATAGATACGACGATGCTCTGATGGATCTTCCAACGATCCATGTCTCGATGCGAAAAGAGTGGTGAAAGGAATTCAACGTACCCGACTACGAAATGGAGGACACGAGAATTCAAGGAGAGGAGTCATGGGGATATGCAAGAACAGCTGGATCCTCATCAGCGGGGACGGTCCTGCTCAAATCTTCAGGAACGAGAAAGAGTCCCTGATGAGGAGAGATAAACTAGATGAAAGCGAAAAGCTGAAAGGCTGCTGTTAATGACTGTAGCCACAACTTAAGGGTACTGTGCTTATAAGATACGACGATGCTCTGATGGATCTTCCAACGATCCAAGTCTCGATGCGAAAAGAGTGGTGAAAGGAGAAATTCCTCAAAACTGGGAGCCTTCAAGAAAACTAGAGCTACCACGTCGATCCGCCTCTCTGGCGTAAGCCTCAGTTCCGTTCGTGTAAAGCTCGATGCTTACAAGGCTAAGACTTTCTCGGCCATAATCTAGCCAATATTATACGCAAATCAACTCAAACACGAGAAATATCACGAGTGGTACGCACAGGGTAATGTATCTGAGGCCTAAGCCCATGCCCTGAAATCCGTCCCAGGCCAGGGACAAAGCCAGGCCTATGACTTGGGCAATCCCCCCCCCTTGGCCGTGTCAATCAAAGGGTGGTAATAACTGAATGCGTGTCACGTTTTCACTGATCGACTGCAAGTTCTCCATTTAAATACATTCTTTGCTCAAGTGTTTCTGTATTTTTTTCCCGTCAGGTCAGGCGTGGCGGTTCGGGACATCGCTTACATGCAATAGTTTTCTGTTTGCGTATTATGTCATGGTCGATTTATTTGAGTTTTCACAATTGATGAAATCAAAATAATTACGTAAGTTCTTTGTTTCATACGTCGCGCAAACGGGTCGCACCTCCCACAAATATTGTAGCTATTTTTGCGAGGTGAGATTGAACGTGTAAAAAAATGTTGAAAGAGGTCCTACAGGACGGCGATGAGGCAGACGCTGCAGATAATAAACGATTGGTGCTGGCGCGGAAAAAACGTTTGCCACGGCCGTTGCGGTGCGAAGAACCTAATTCGATGCTTTAGGAGGTGCTAGCCACAATAGCTAAAATGACTGATGAACAGTACCCAGTTGCACGTAGGGAGCAGGAGCGTAAGGCTGAACAGCAAGAGGCAGGGAATGCTGGAGCTCAGGTCCACTGCCGTTGCGGTGCGAAGAACCTAAATCGATGCTTTAGAAGGTGCTAGCCACAATAGCTAGAATGACTGATGAACAGTACCCAGTTGCACGTAGGGAGCAGGAGCGTAAGGCTGAACAACAAGAGGCAGGGAATGCTGGAGCTCGGGAATAGGAGAGCCATGCAGCCTGCTGGGCAACTTCATCCAAGGAACGCAGCACTCAGGTGTCGAAAGCCGGTGGGCGGCCGGGAATTGAACCCGGACCTCTTGCTTGCCAATCTGGTGTGCTAACATTACACCATGGAACTCGGGACATTTTGTCAGGCCTCTCCATGTCATCTCAAACCACTGCAGTCGTTTGCGCAGCGAGCAGTCAGGCTGTGCATTTTGCGGGCCGCTCCTCCCATCAAAATCGTGGTGATTTTTGCGAGGTGAGGTTGAACGTGAAAAAAATATGTTGAAAGAGGTCCCACAGGAAGGGGATGAGGCAGTCGCTGCAGATAATAAACGATTAGTGCTGGTGCGGAAACAACGTTTGCCGTCTAGCCGTAATGGCTAAAATCAGTGATGAACAGCAAGCAAATATGGGTAGAGCCGCTCAGACCGCTGAACAGCAAAAGGCAGCGAATGCTGAGCAATAGTGGTGACGGTGGCTGTCACACCCAACGCGAGGGCCTACAATACCATGTCATTCTGGGCCATAGGCCATGTCTACTGCCAAGCTATACCTGCCCTATGCCAGAGGGTAGTGGTGGTGGTTGTCACAACGCGCGAGGCCTACGAGACTAGGTCACTTCAGGCCATAGGCTTAGCCATCCACCCTTCAATAGCCAGGTCCGTAGGGCTATATCATTCCTAAGCCATGGGCTTGGCCATCCAACACTCTCAGCGCCAGGTTCGTCGGACTTCATCAGCATCGCTTCCATGCAATAGTTTCCTGTTATAACAGATTTGAGTTCTCTCGATTGATTAAGTCAACATAATCACGCAAGTTCTTTGTTTTCTATGTCGCGCAAGCGGCCCGCTCCTCCCATCAAAATGGTGGCGATTTTTGTGAGGTGATGAACGCAAAGAAAAAATGTTGGAGGTCCTAAGGACGGCGATGAGGCAGTCGCTGCAGATGAAAAAAACGATTGGTGCTGGCGCGGAAACAACCTTTGTCATTGCAGTTGCGATGCGAAGTGCCTAAATCGGTGCTTTAAGAGATTCCAGCTGAAATGGCTAGAATGAATGAACACCAAGCAGGTGTACGTAGGGAGCTTAGGGGCGCTCAGACCGCTGAACAGCAAGGGGCAGCGAATGCTGAGTTCAGGAAAAGGAGAGTCGTGGAGCCTGCTGAGCAACTTGAAGCAAGGAATGCAGCATTCAGGTGTCGAAAGTCGGGAATTGAACCCGGACCTCCTGTTTGCCGGTCAGGTGTGTTACACCTTACACCACGGAACTTAGGACATTTTTCATGTCATCTCAATAATTACAGTCGTTTGTCGCAGCAAACGCTTGTTAGGCTATACATTTTCCTGTAGGGAGGGGGCATTTGTTTCATATTTCATAAGAGATCAAATGTTGCGGTGGTGGTGGCCGTGGCTGTCACCCCCAACGCGCAGGCCTACAATGCAATCCCCTTCTGGATCATAGGCCAATCCATCCGCTGCCTAAAGCGCCAGGCTTACAAAGCTACGTCTTTCCAGTCTACATTATAGTTAGATTCTAAAAGCCCGAGAGCTGTGGTGATGGTAGTTGTCACCCCAGTGCGCGAGGCCTACGAGACTATGTCACTTCAGGCCATAGGCTGGGCCACCCACCCCTCAAAGCACCAGGTTTTTGAGGCTATGCTATTCGAGGCCATAGGCTTGGCCGTCCAACGCTTTTAGCGCCAGTTCCAGAGCTATATCAGTCTGAGCCATAGGCTTCGTACGTAGCTGTATCAAAGTTTTTTTCTTTATTTATTTCCGTTAGGTCAGGCATTGCGGTTCGGGACATCACTTCCATGCAACTGTTCTCTGCGTTTCAGGTCATGGCGGATTTATTTGAATTCTCATGATTGATGAAATCAAAATAATGACGTAAGTTCTACTTCGCGCAACAGGCCGCTCCTCCCATCAAAATTGTGGCGATTTTTTCCAGGTGAGATTAAACGTGAAAAAAATATGTTGAAAGAGGTCCCACAGGACGGCGATGAGGCAGTCGCTGTAGATAAACAATTGGTGCTGGCGCGGAAACAACGTTTGCCAATTCAGTTGCGGTGCGAAGTGCTTAAATCGGTGCTTTAGGAGGTGCTAGCCATAATGGCTAGAATGATTGATGAACAGTACCTTGTTGCACGTTGTGGAGCGTAAGGCTGAACAGCAAGAGGCAGCGAATGTTGAGCTCAGGAATAGGAGAGC